>OU343218.1:160134944-160383208 GCA_910596185.1 Chrysanthemum makinoi
TTGAACTGTTGAAGTTTGAAGGTATCCGCTATTTCTTGGAATTCAACTCTTGGTGATTCTTCGAAGATGAGTAAGGTTTAGCTTGGTATTGGGATTCAAGAAAAGTAATTACTTGGAGTACAAGGTATATCAAGGTTGTAGACTTGATGTGGAAATATCGAAGCTTTAGGGTTCTTTAAAGGCTACTAGATCAATCTTCACAACAAAGCGGGTTTAGCACACGACATGTGAGACTTGTTAGAAAAAAGTTGAGATTTTAAGGTTTCTAAAGAGTTAAATCAACTTGACTAGGTTAAAGCAAGGCTTGAAGAAGAATGAATAGTACAAGTAAAGTTCCTAAAGGGTTAAATCAACTTGACGATTGAACGGTGTACAAAATGGAGGTTCAAAACAAGTTGTGTTTAAACAACTTAGTCCCGGTTTTAATACAGAAGTCCATGGAGTACATGTTCACAAGTGTGTTTAGCTTGAGGTGGAACTGAAGGGAGCTCATGTAAATCGTGAAGATGAGGTTATTCAATATAGTAACGATGATGCTGCAGTGGCTCAAAGAAAGTTGGAGGTTAGACAACTTGAGGAAAAGATAAATACAGACTCAACTTGTTAAAAGAGCATGATCAATTGCAAATTGGTCCAAACATGGGAAGACATTCTAGAAACCGGAGTACGTGGTCAATAGGGTGTATAAGGTAATGTTGGTGGAATAAATAAAAGGAAGTCTAAGGAAGCTAAACTTGAGAATTTACTAAAGTACAAGGCTTACTTAACAAAACGGTCCCTGGTTCGAGGTTTCAGCATTAGATATTAGATGAAGATGATCAATATCATTAATGCCTGGTTCGAGGTTTAAATGTGACTTAGACATTGATAAGGGGTTTAAATAGAGTTTAAGATTGTACTTACATTAGGAAACTAGTTGCTTAGGTTGTAAGCCAAGCATGTAAGCTTCTTATGGATTCTAATTACATAGGGATTGTATCCCCTCATCTCTATAAAAGGAGGGGATGCTAGTTTGTACATAATTTTTGCTCATTCGTTAATTAATACAATGTAACGTTTGAGGTCACGTGTATAGTTACTTTGAGTCAATATTATGCGCTAACTTTCAAGCTAGGTTTGTTGGTTTTTTTTATCAAACAGCATATAATTGCATTTTTTTATGTTGACGTGAGTTTACATCTTTACCATGTGGACGTTGATGGTAATAGTTTATGGTTTTAGTCTAATATCTAGAAATTCACTATTGCGATAAGGTAACATGTGACTTTAATTCTTGTGCTAAAGGCCATGGATATCTAAAAGAGCATAGGTAGGAGCATACATTGGCGCTGCTCAAGACGACTTGAACATTCTCTCAATGTGTTGGTGACAGGTTGATATTATCGTTTACAAGTGCTTTAAGTGTCTCCTCTTGTTAGTATGCTAGAAAAGACGACTTTGGTGAAAGCTACCTTGAGAGAAAAATAATCTTCACTTTAAGGAATAATATGAACAAAAAGCTAGAAAAGATTCTCAACAGTCAACACTATGGTTTCACAAGATGTAAACATCACATGGATCACATATTGTCCCTTTTTATGTCCTAAATCAAGTTCGCTCTTTAAATCGAATCCGATCTTCTGCAAACCAATTTATATCGATATCCTCATTCTACATCCTAAGATACTTCTATCATGCATAACTATAGAATTCTTGTACATTTTCCATTACTTTAGTTTTAAGTAAATCTAATGCTTGAATCCAAGGTGTAGAAATACAATATGTGACCAATAGAGTAGCCGTTCCTGCTTTGTGCACTGAATGATGTATGATTTCCCTAACTCCTTCTCAAGCTACTTTACTTAATGCTTTAGTCACATTTCATCCTATACATTACTTAGCAAAAAGATCTACGGTCAATTGGTTTTTCTGGTTGAAAGAAACATTAACATGATATGTCAGATGGAATGAAATAACAAAACTTTTTCCTTATGAGTTTTGCAGTAAATTAGTCTAGTGCTTTGCTAGCCACACTTGTATTTATTTATCCTGTTCTGGTTGATGTCTTTGATATTTACCTTTTACAAGGAACCTCTGCAATGCCATATGAATTTTACTTACACTCAGGTTCATGTCAAGTTGCTAACCCTTGTTTTTGTAAAATTTAAAACAGGATGGCTGAGATTCTCACCCGCTTCCAAAGCTTTAAGAAGATGGAGGAGTCAACCCGCGCAAGGGTGCAGGAGGTGTGTAAATCCAGCTCAGCAACCAATTTCTATACATCCCTGTTTATGTGAATGCTGCTATAAATTTAAATCTGTAGCTTTCTCCTGTTAATATCCATTCTAATAAAATCTTTGTATCACTAATCCTAACAGGCTAACATGTACACCAGTGCTCAAACTGATCTTAATTTTTAATCATATTACCTAGGAAATTGTGTAACTTTGAATAAGATTAATAAAAATGGTTTTTTTTTTGGCGAGACCATTTCAAGCCCGTGTACCTTTTGGTACCCATCAACCCTACCCAACAAAGGTTTGATGCCTGTGAATTACCTGATCGCGATACCCACACCATGCTGCAAGTCATATATCATATATGTAGTTGAATAAGATTAACTAGTTACCTTGCACACATTTATCATATATGTAGTTGGACACAGTGTCTCACCATATTTAGCGAGACAGGAGACACTATCAGATGTCTGGTTAACTATTAAGATGAGATGCCTGATTCATTTTGCTTATTATCTGCTTAGATGATCTAGTTACCCAGTTATTACTTAAATATGACAATGGTAAGCAAATAATCTTATCTTCCTATCTGTTGGACTTCTGGCAGAGGCTTGCTCCAGAATACAGGGACATGTTTACTGCCAATGAGCTGACAGAAATGATCCGAAGGTAATCATACTACACCTACCACAAATCCCACATTACATATACTTCCCCATCGAATTGGTATATTTTAATTGATTGTAATCAATAATATATGCAGGCACCTCGAAGAGAACAATATTAAACAGCTTGACATAACCGGTCTAGATCAGCTGGTGCAGCAGTTGAATAGCTTCCTCCAACAAGTCAAAATCAGGAAGGTTGGTCTTCCTCAGCAGTCTAATAACTTAGTTACATGCATTACATCAGATCCAATATAAAATAAAATGATCAACATTGACTAATACTGTAAATCACTAATGTTATATTTGAAGAGAAAAAGAGGAAATTCAAAATGTTATAAAATGATCCAATATAAGACATCTTTGAAGAGAAAAAGAGGAAATTCAAAATGTTATATTTGTTTGATGATAACATATAAGAGGGTTGATGATAATATCTGAGACTGGAGTGTTGTAACTTTCAAAGTTAGGAAACGTTAAACAAAAACAACAAAATCCAGATTCTACCCGAGTGCCTTACTAGAAGCTCTTTTATTTTATATATTTTTGCCGTTAAAAAAAAAGGAAATGTTAAACATGTGTGCGCGTGTGTGTGCAATGACTCATACATTTATTTTTTATTTTTTTATTTTTATTTTATTTATTTTTTTTGCAGATGGAGCTAAAGATGGGATTTTTGAAGGCCCTGCAAGATCAGGTATGTCTACAATCTAGGTGATAGTGTATTAGTGGAAAAAATCTCCTATTGTACACTAAGTTGTTTTTTAAGGCTGCAAATGCTCTTTATAACGGAACTACTAGACCTGGTCTTTCAGGGTATTTCTCCCTGAAATGAGTTGCTTAGTGCTTCTGAAAAGTCTTTGTATATACCCTTTTATTGGGATAAACAGCCTAGCATCACTCGCTTCTCTGTTAGCAGAAAGTTGTAACAGTAAGTTAAAATGCGTCACACCAACAATGTTTTATGTGCCCTTCCCACGTGCCTTTATTACACGATATTATCTGGGTTGTTACTGGGTAGCCTACGCGTCTTGGATTGTGAATTCAGCGTAGTTCCTTTTACCCTGTAGTTACTAGTGACTGACAAGGAATGTAAACTGTTAATAGCCTATACTATTCGGTACCTACAACATTTAGTGTTTGTGGTAATAAAACGGCTCTATCTTGCTAAACCTGTTAAATATTCTAAAACATTTTTATTACTCTGCTCGTCTTTGATCTATCTTGAGGTTTTTTTTTTTTGCTTGTTTGGCTTTAATCATACATTCATACTCATACAAGACCCTATGTTGAAACTTGAAAGACCACATATATATCATGCCCTTCCTCTTCTAGTTATACGAGCTGTACGTCTTGTAAGCTGTTACCGATTTACTAGCATGTTTGAACAGGAAATGGAACTGAAGAAAGAAAGAAAATATATGATGGACGAGGTAAAACTAACTTTAAAGATAGAAATTCTTTTTGCGCACTTTGACTTGTAGTCTTACCAACTTTCTCGACAACAGTTTTATAAGCATTATTTTATTGAGTGGCTACAGATTATGGGAGCAGGGATGGACGGGATCAACAATGACTCTGATGCTGCAGAGCCACAACCTCCTGTGATGGGTGTTCAGATCACCAGATGGTTGCTAAAATAAGGCAATACCGATCAACATATTTATGTGTCAGAAGTGCCAGCGTTCCGCCAAGACTTACGCAGCTTCATTTATGCTAATGAAGGAGAAAGTTGAATCTTTCCTGCCAGCAAACAACAATAACCTTACTAGACATATTAAACCTTTATCTTGTCGTTGTTAATAATGTAACCAATCGCTATATGTCATATAATGCATCACTTTCCTTAAAACTGATAAACTAGTAGCCTTGTAAATTATCCATCTGAACCATGACGAGCTTTCCTTTTAATTTGTATATACTGGTATGTAGCATATAATATATTTTGTTCCCAGCCGTACATCATTAGCGCACCAATTGAACAGGGTGCACAAAAGACATACACATTATCATAAGTATTGATGCTTTTATTCTTGACACAAATAGATCTCATCTAAATGTTGCTACAGTTGTCATGTTAAAAGTCCAATATTAATTATAACATCATTTTATTAACATTTGGAACTCTTCCGAGTATTAGATCGAGACTGACAAGTATTTTATCAAATAAAGCCATGGCTCAATAGAACTGGATGAGTGCTAGTATATTTGTGAATGGCATCTCCATTAGCTAGAAAATTAATTACAACTAGATGTATAATACACAAGCATTGTGTTCTTGATACGCCACACACTCTTGCACTAGGAGATATCTCCCTTTTGGAATTTACACGGTTCACACAAGGAGTGATGGCACAAGAAAGCTCACAAATGAGATTTTTGCATGTCAATTACCAACTTGGCCACTCAGGTCTGAGGGGATTGGATCATTGGATACATGTTAACCAAATAAGATGGACAACTGGACATACACAAAAGGACTAATGGGCTTAGCCCGCACAACTCTCTTTTGGTGCTTTTAGTAGCTGCTATTACTTTACTCTACAGTACATTTAGCGGGTGGCTAAAGCCACTCTTTTTTTTGCTAGGTCCACACCCAACAAGCATTAGCTATAGTACTCTACGCATAAAATATGCCAACGAGAATGCTAAGGGCAATCCTGTTTTTGCCATGGGCCTAATGAATAGTACTAACGGTCGTTAGTCAACGTCCGTTATCTACTAACGGTCGTTAACTTTTTTATTTTAAATACTTTAAAAAAAAATGCGACAACAGTCCCTGAGGTTTAACTTGCGTTGCAAAATAGGTCCTCTAGGGACTAATGATATAAAAAAAATGTACATAATTAGTCCTTCATGTTACATGTTCGTTACACAAATAGTCCTACTAACGGCCGTTACTTAACGGTTGTTACATAACGATATTCTATCATTTTTAATTAAAAAACTTTATATAAAACGCGACGAAGGCTTGATAACATACTTTTTTGTAAATTCGCAACCGCTTAATTATATTGTTCACGCTTAAAATAATTAACATATATAAAAAGAACACGCTTAGCTCGAACGTTAAATAATATTTCTGTATGCAAACACCCCGCTGCGAAGCGCGGGCTAAAAACCTCGTACTTATTATTGATCTACAATTTCTTTGTTGGGCTTATTCTCTAGTGTATAGTCTAGTGTTTGGTTTTTGGTTCCTAGTTGCTTAGTTTTTGTTGCATGGGAAAATATAAGAAACGACATACATGCTTTGGGATGGAGTCCTCAGATTAATTTGCAGTTAGTGGGGTATTTAATAATTTATGCTAAGCACATGAGCACAACAACTTAATTAGCTGGGATTTGGTATTTTGAAGGCCCCAGTTGTACTATCATTTCTAGGCATCGTCTACAAAAATGATATGCTTACATTGAGGATCAATTATTTCCTGTAAAAACAAAAACTAGCGACGTGCTGGAAAATTACAAGTTAATAATAGAAGTGGATGATGGTTGTAAAGCCAAACAAGCCAACCCGTTGATACAGTTTTCCGTCTATGTTTTAGCCAAAGAAAAGAATGGGTCGGTCTTCAAATTAGCGATGACTAAGTCTTTGCTTGGCCGTTTTTCTTTGAAGACGGTTAACAACTCTAGTTCAATAGCCTAATATATAACATTAGTAACAGGTTCTACTTACAAATAAATTTATTACGCGATGGCCATAAGCTTTATAATAATCATAGCATTAGCCAATACTAATACTAAACCCTATATAAGAGAGGAGAAAACATACACATCAATCAAGGACTAGTTATGATTGTCTTCTTGTCAAACCTAGTTCCAGATTGGTGGGCGTTTGTCTAGGCTTATGTATTGGACTTAGGCTTATGTTTCATAAGCACTTTATGCCTTATAAATATAAGCTCATAGCCCATTCTTAGTATTTGGGTCAGCTTATTATAGTTAAAGGGGTATAAAAGTCTTTTGTCATGACCCCCCTCATTCGCTCAAATAAGCTCACCTCTCCATAAATAAGCCACAAAATTTGGGCGTTTAAAAACACCCTCATATAAGCTCATAATCTTATTAGCTTACCAAACACTTGTGTGAGCTTATTTTAGCTATAAAAGCTAATAAATTCATAATCCCCTCATTAAAGTTTAAACAAACACCCCCTTTGGTTTAGAGTAGGTCCAATAGGTGCTAAATGACCAAGACCCATTTCTGTGTAAACCTCAAAACAATGCCGCCGTTGCTTTGTGAGCCAAAAGTTACCTATCTAAGATTAAATTTCTCAAACCTAAAATTTTAGTGTCACACGAATGCCCTAACAAGATCAACTCACATTTTCCATTCGGAAAAACTCACCTAAATGGAGGGAAAGTCTCCAAAGCCTTGATGATAGTAACATCGAGTCATAAAGCATAGTAATTCCAATATGAGGCTGAATGATGCAAACAAGTCGACGAAAACCACAACCAGATATGTCAACAATCTAATCATAGACAGATCTTTGTGTAAATACCAAGGGGAACGCCTAGTGCTCAACAAATCAGACGTATTCAAGAAAAATGCCCAATAGAAACAATTTTCTGACGTCTAATCTAAAGTGTATTTAAAAGGGTGTTTCATACATGGGATATCTTCGTAACCTCTATAATTCAAATCATAGTTACCTAAAGCACAAGTATTGCAAAATAGCAACTCATAAACTTTAGAAACATGAATCATGGTTATCTCGGCTTCAAATTACTATAACTAAATTAAACAAAGCCTTGAAAAGATATTGACATTGACGAACTATTACTTCCACATTACAACAACACCACCAAAATAAAATCAAATGTTAATGGAAATTTATTTCAATTGATGGTTTCAAATCACACTTGGTAATAGGTCTAGAGGTACGGAGAGTACACCCATCAGGTGACTGAACCACGCTGATTCTGATAGTGGTAAAGTATGATTGAGGTCACTGATGAGTTCAATTTGTACTGAAGGTATTCATCATGTTGATAAGTTCACATTTTATAGGTTATGTTTGGCACATGAGATTATGGAGAGATTATGCTTATTTTTTCAAAAAATAAGCTACTTAACAAATAATCTTTGTTTGGCAGACACAACTTATAAGAGATTATAAAAAAAGTAATCTTCCATAATCTCTTAAAATAAAAGGTTACTTCATGTAGCTTATAAAAATAATCTCATTTTTATAATCTTTTCTAGCACCAACATCAGCATCAGCACCAGGATAATCTATTTTTGCCAAACATACCCATACTACGCTGAAAAATTTCATCAAGGAGTAGTCTCTTCAGAGGGTTCATCTCTTCAGCAAGTGAACTCTTCAGTGAGCAAACTCAGGAACTGAACAAACTCCTTCAGTGAGCATGTTTTCCGGCGAGTGAACATGTTGGACTGAATTGAAACTTGTTTGTAACTACTTTGACTGGCAAAGAAAGAACATACATCAGCATCATTCAAGTTTTCACTTCCAGCAGCAATATCATGTGTACTAGCAGCAGTAACTTCCTTAGCAGTAGGAACTTCAACCATTGTGCTGTCAGTGTTGTTGGATGAAACAAATGCCAAGTTTTTTGAGCAGGAGCTTGAACTTGACTTTTGTTTCACTTCAGCCACATAGACCTTAAGATTGTTGCGAAGATCATCTAAGGTCGACTTCTCCAATTCAGGATTGTTCCTCTACACAATTGCATGTGTGTTCCATTCAGATGGAAGACTTGATGCAGGTTTTACTGACCAGGTTTTAATATTTATAAAGTCTCGTTATACCTATTGTCTACCCTAATGCACTAACGGGCAGTGTACCCGGTCGTGTGTAGTGTAGTATTCTGTAAAGCCGAGGTCGTCCCAAGAGCTATGTGTGTTGGATTATTACTAAGTCTAAGTGTCACAGATTTTAATAATGATTTCGATAAGGATTAAATTATTAAACTACTAAAGCAGATAAAAGCAAATAAAGGTAAAGGATAAATCAATAGAGAAGAGTGGTGCTAACCTAGTTATTCCTCCTAGCTAGTAATGTCTACATCTACTTACTTCCAATTACTTCAGGTGCAAAGTCGAGAGAACAGCATTTGGTCAATTCGCCCTAACCTATCAGCAAAGATGCCACCACAGGAGAAGTCAGGTGTCCCCTCATAAGTCATGTTGTTCCTGGTCCCCTAAGCCAAGTCATTAAGTACCGCTACATGCTAGATTTATAATAGTTAGTGCCCGGGCGTTAGCAACTTAAACACTCACCTCCTAATTATTAAGTTCATCTAAACGGTAGGTGATCAGTTGGTCAAATCGCACAAGTAGAAAGGGTCGTCAGTTGGTCATATCTTACCCTTCCCGTCTCAGTCCGCTCACCTAGGGTCAGTTGGTCATATCTCCTAGGCAATTGGCCTCTACCGCCATTCAAAACTACCGAAACAAGGGTAGCTACCAATAAACTATGCATGCATACACTTAGAAATAATTATACGAAAGTAATGTAAACGCAAACAAAACAATTAAGGAATCATAACTAGGCCAACACCAAGAGGTGCTTAGCCGCTCATATTAACCATACAAATCAATTCAATATTCAAAGTTACGAAATACATGAATCGAAAGTAAAGAAAAGATAAAATGCTAATGCTTATTGTAGGGGAGTGATTTCTCCCTTGGAGATAGCTCCGTATGCTCCTATAGACCTGCCTTTGGCTTTTTCCCACGTTCTCTGGTTGTTGTGTGTGGAATGGGATGATTAGAAATGCTGGAATTCGTGGGGTATTTATAGGCCAAATCTGGGTTACGGCGTAACTAATATAAGAGTTACGCCGTAACCATCAATTCCTTCGTATTTTGCACTAGATCTGTTGGTTACGGCGTAACCTTATTAGTGGTTACGCCGTAGTCTTCAATATACTTGGTTATGCCGTAGTTGGTGGAATAGTTACGGCGTAGTTATCAGCGGCGTGGAACCTCATTTGACCTAATATAGTTACGTCATAGTCCTTTGGGAGAGTTACGTCGTAACCTTCTGATGAGTTGGTTTTCTGAGTCACGCTTTAGTTACGGCGTAAAGTGATAGATGAGTTACGCCGTAACTTCTTCAAAGTCAGCATACTATGATAAATCTTTGATATTTCTCCAATTCCGCGTCTCTTTAGCTCCAACGCTCGTAATTTACCTGAAAGTGAAAAACAATGGAAAACAAGCGTAAATCCATATAAATGATATAAATTACAAGCATTATCGGGGGAAATTGACACTTAATATTCAGGACTATTTGATGTTATCAAATATCCCCCCATTTGAACTCTACTTGCCCTCAAGTAGACCTTATTAGAAAGATTCCTAAAAAGATATCTCCCAAAACCTGGAAAATATAAGTTTACAAATCCCTTATGCTAGAATAAAACAAAGTCGAACACCTCACGAAATGGGAACGAAACACTCAAATCTCTCAACAATTCTAAGTGTCAATTTCTAGGTGATCACTCAATCGTACAGTCATAGCATGTATTCTATCATAAGCTTGGCGGTTACACAAATCTCCACCACTAGAGTTAAGGGCTAAACAATTCTCGAAGGCAATATGGCTAGACACGACAAAGGTTAAGGGGTGACTCGTCATTACTAACATGTCACGGCGAAGTGGACAAAATCAATGATACATGACCAAATCCATAGCCAAGACACCAAAGATTGCTAGCTGCATCACCTAGACACGTTTCATGACTAAAGGGTAGGATAAGACATGGGATATATAACTGGTGTAAAATAAAAAACAAGCAGGTAGTCTAAATCTACAACCAAGTCATCACCACTTACCGTCCGCCCAAAGTTCAAGCTTTGAAGTCAATAAAACGGATCATGAAATACTAGGTATATGTGTCATTAGAGGACGTCGTGATGGGCACACTACCTTTTCTTCAAATTTTGGCATAATTACCAACTCCATTCTTCAAATGTAACTGAGGTAGCCTCCTCGATACTAAATCTATAAAGCTCATAACATAGTGCTTATAACAACGCACTTTACAATAACATAACAACTATATTTTTTTTTCGAATCACTTTTTTTTTTCAACATAACAATGATAACTAAACATAATATCCTCCCACTTGAGATGAACAATGGGAATTTGGGGGGTCTTCAATGATCTTCAGGAATATGTCGTCGACGAAAGTGTGATTTCCGAACCTTTCCACTTGATCCTTGAACTTAGGAAAATGATGACTTCCCAATCACAAATAAAGACTACAGGGTAGGCTAAGGTGTATAGGTGTATCGAAACAATATATTGGGTTAACAAAATGAAAGGAATGGCTCAGATGGGTGTATCTAGGGGTATCTTGCACTAAAGGTGAGTGCAACAAAAGGGTTTCACATGAGGGTCGAGAAGTCGAGGTGACTAATCGATAGACACACAATGGTAGGCTATTTGGGTGATAATCCTATAATATTGCCTTCTATAACGGAAAAGTCCAAATACATCGAGCTAACTCAACATACCTCGTCTATGGTCTCGAAATGATGCAAAGGCCAAGTTCTAAAGTTTACAAGCTACCGGCACACTCATAATTTGGTGGATTTAGGGTAAAATATTGGAAACGGATAAGGCTAATCTCACCATATAATATTGATTTCAGTGAAAGAGACAAACGTCAAGCTTAACTCACACAAGCTAGCCACTTGTGAATGACTAACCGTAAGAAGCTTAAAACGGCTCGGACACTGAATCTGTGATAATGAAGGCTTAAGGGTTATGTGTGTGGATAAAACCTCAATATCGATATCAAAAATAATCACGAAGATAGATTCAAATTCTCTTAGGAAAAAGAATAATAAATCAAATCACGTGTGTGATCGTGTATGGATTAGACAACCCGAATCGTTTTCCCAACGAGGCGTGAATTGCCAACGTCGTTCTTGGTTTGGAATTTAATGCTCGATGTTTTGATTTGTTTGATTTTGATTATTAAACTACGGGAATAGGGAAAGTAATTAAGGGAATCTATTTTACGGGAAATCCTAAGTGCGATTATAACTAAAACGTAATTAATCAAACGTAAATAAAATGCAACTACGTCTAAATTAAACCCTAAAAATGCCTAAAACTACTTTTACTCTAGAAATGATATATAAAATCTAATTTAGAATTGAAACTATTTTTTTGGATTTTTCTGGATTTAATTTAAATTAAAAACTAATTTTTAACCTTTTAAACTAAATTAAAATACTAAAAATTATGAAATTTAAGGAGAAAAATGTGAAACTACTTTCTAAAAATCTAAAATATCATAAGAGACTTTTCAAAACTATTTTTTTGTATTTTTCAGATTAATTTCCTATTTTCTACTAATTTAAAACTATTTTAATCTAATTTAAATTGTGAAAAATACAAAATAAAAGGGGAAAAATATGGAAAAATCTTTTTTATGCTTTTTATATTTTTCTTAAACTGAGAAAAATGAAAAATTATTTTTTTGAACTTTTTCTTAATTATTTGCAATAAAACCTATTTAAAAGTGATTAAAATCTATTTTTAATTAAGAAAAATACTAAATGGTGACCAAAATTAATGAAAAATTCAGGAAAATTCTAAAATGTTATTCTCAATCTATGAAAAATAAGAAAACATGGGCTTATGTGTGAAATATGAGAGCTGTAGTGTTAATGGATACCAAATAAGCACTTATAAATAAGCAAAAAGCTTCTACACTGAATTTAAGCTAAAGGAATCTTAAAATAATCTAAAAGTGACAGTGATAGAGCTATGGGAGCATACAATAGGCTAGTAATTCAGGGATGATTAAGCTAAAGTGGAAAGTTGTCACACCCCCAAATAAGCTAATAAGCTAAGTTTATGCAAATAAGCTATAAGGAATGGAAGGGGTATCGAGCTAGTCTTAAAGTCATAAGCATCACAATCAGTTATATTGAAACGAGACCTAAAGTGTCGTTTGGATAAAATACACTCGTTTGATTTAATAAAACAATCAAGTTTACAAAGTTCAAGTCCCAATGAAATCAACTTGTGCGGAAAATAAGTTTAACAACTTTCAAGCTCGATGTTTTTAAAGTATATAAATGTTATAGGACTTGTCACCACGACTCCATGATGTGTCCAATGCATTTGAAAGACTAAATGAGTGAATGCCTTAGATACCTGAGATAAGCTAACATGCTAAAAGTGTCAAACACAAAGGTTGAAGTGAGTTGGACAAGAAAAACAACTAGAAAGTTTGTGTTGAAATGTAAAGCCTTTCAAAATCGATTATGTAGCAAAGACATTGTAAATCCACTCAGTTCCAAGTCCCGCCCATACAAAACTTGCAACCTGTGTGTTCACAACCCACTGCCAGGAAATGTATAGTTAATGTTCAAGTGCACGATGTCAAATGAATTCACATAATAGTGCATGGCTCAATGTATCGAAATCGTTTATGCAGCAAAGGCATTGTAAATCCTCTCAGTTCCAAGTCCCGTTATAACCCAAACATACAAAACTTGCAACCTGTGTGTTCACAACCCACTGCCGAAATGTATATAGTTTATGTGCAACACATGATATCAATGAATTCACAATAGTACCTAACTCGACGTAGAACAATAGCACTTAATCAATAGGACTTGACTCAATGTATCAGTGTCAACTGATTTCGTTGACTGAATAAAAGCACATAATCAATAGCACCTAACTCAGATGATATCAAAGTCAAGCTGACATAAGTACTTTATTCGACGATGTATCAGTAGTCAAGCTGATTTCGTTATATGACGTAGAACTATAGAAATGAAAACTTTAAAACAATTGATATAGTACAACATTTGATTTAGAAACAATGGTGATCATGATAAATTTAAAACATTAAAATCTAAAGTACTTGTGAAAATACATTAAACATGTATTTCTAAAAAATTAAGCTACTCTACAAAACAATTGAAAATGGGGCTATGAAAACTATCCTTATAAAATGGTTAAAGTCTTATCCTTGTGAAGAGCCTAAATGAAAACAGTTTGAGCATTATATCTCGAGCCCCAAAACAGTTGAGGTGTCTTGAAAGCATTTGTAGTAAAAGTAGGGGCCATGAAACTCCACGGTTCTAATTCATATAAGTTAAAGTACTTGTAAAGTAAATGAAACAGTTTGAATGTATCTCCCCAAAAGTATTATAAAAACAATTAAAAGTGGGCTATGAAAACTATTAGATCGGGTCTTGGGTGTGTTTTATAAAAGTTAAAGTACGGTGTTGGTGATAAGTAAATGAAAACAGTTTGAGCATGTATCTCCCCAAAGTTGATAATGGGTAAAAGTAGGGGCCATGAAACTCACGGTAGGATTCATATAAGTAACCATAGGGACCAAGTACTTGTGAAAGTAAATGAAAATCTTCAGGATCACTTTGAGCATGTATCTCCCCAAAATTTATTATAAAAGGGCCAATTAATCTTTGAAAAGTGGGGCTATGAAAACTTCACAGAATCCTTATAAAAGTTAAAGTACTTGTGAAAGTAAATGAAAACAGTTTGAGCATGTATCTCCCCCAAAGCAGTTATGAAAGCAAGTAAAAGTAGGGGCCATGAAACTCACAAATATTCATATAAGTTAAAGTACTTGGGTGAGTAAATGAAAAGTTTGAGCATATCTCCCCAAAAGTATTATAAAAACAATTAAAAGTGGGGCTATGAAAACTCACTTGGTGGAATGATGCGAAGACAAAAGTGAGTAAACCGAGATGTAGTGTAATAAATCTTGACCTATGATGAATGATATGACATGTAATGAGTTGCAATGTAATGTTATGCATGCATTTCGTATGTTATTTATACCATTTAGTTTTTGAAAATATTACTTTCATCGTCGAAAATAACTCTCTTGACGTCTTGACCATTCAAAAATGACTTTACAAGTTTTTACGTCAAAATGTCATCCTACAATGATTTAATAATGATTTGTGGTGAAATTTCCACTTTTTTTCACAAAAACTAATGCGTAAAACCGAATCATTCATGAAGATGCTAACACTAATGGCTTTGGAAAACTAGTGTAACGGTTACCTTTTGCGTCCCATCGTTCGAACTCGATTTATTTTTTGAGAAAGTTTGAATCGATATCTTCAAATTCATTCGTTTTGATAACTTTTCCAAAAGGTCTCTAACATAAAGATATTAAGGGTTAAAGCTAAGTGATTTTAGTTACCGTAACCTTATCTCAAGATAATATAGTCTAAAAATAATAGTTCCACATCAAGGTTTTAACGTGTATACTTGTCGTTTCATTTTTCAACATTTTTTTTTCAACATTCATTTTCAAAGTATACTTATACTTTTTGTAAGCGAAATATGAAGCTTAGGAGCTTCTTTTGACGTAATTCCAAGACTATAGGTTCTGAAATTTAGGCTAAGAAAATCCCGGCTAAAGATAGGGTCCGATCTCGTCTCACAACTTGACTTAACATTCCACATATCACTTATTACTCCGCTATTATTTATACGGATCCTTCAAGTGCCACGGATTCTTTTAAGAAGATACTAACTATCAAGGCCAAAAAGACATGTCTAACTGTCGGATTTTCCAGAACAAAAATAAGATCAGACCACTTTATATACTTGTCGAAAATAAGTAACTCTATCATTTCTCGTACTAAACCTATTAAAATCCCAAGATCCAATGCTAGCCAAAGCTATAAGGGAACTAATCCTACTCAACACCTTCTTAGGGTGTCATGGGTTCCTAAACATCATCAAGACCAAAAAGTCAATCAAGGTGTCAAAACATAATTAACTTAGCAAATGCTTTATATATATATAAAGTCACTAAAAACTTGCAAAATCTTGGCCTTGTGAGCTAAATTCATTTTATACATAAGAGTAGCAAACTTTTCAATCAAAAAGCACTTAACAAAATATACAAAAATTTTAAATTTTTCACATTTTTGCACAATTTTTCATTTTCTAAGGAAGATGAAACAACAAAAATAAGCAATGCGGTCAAATGATATGATTACCCTACCCCAGTAAGCGAAAATTGAGGTAAAAGTAACAAGGGTATACGAAAATCTAAAACCGTTTATTAATATGCTCAAAAGATAAAGCGTTAGTCGATAAGATTAGGATATCGGATTTCCATCGGCACTCATGAACTCGAGTAGAAAAGACAAACTTGGTGATTCTTCATGTGATCGGGTTTTGAACAAACAAAAAGAAAAGAGAAAAGCGGACTTTACACTTATTTGATTGAATGTGAAATAGTGAAAGTAAATAACAAGATAGATGGATATGTCCCAAATTTTGATTACCAACTAGCTCAATGTCTCATCCCAATTGTCCTTGGGATCGGGACAACCAAGGGGATGTATTTCCAAAATAATTTTTTGACCATTCACCTTGAAATTTGGGCCATCGGTGAAAAGCTCCACCGTTCCATAAATGTGATGGTGAAGTAAAAAGGATTTGAGTTTGCCCGAGAATAAGGATCGAGTTGGTAACTTGATTTAAAGTAGTTTTAGCATGATTTTAATTGACTCAAAGTGAAAATCATTAAGATCGTAGATCCCTAATTGTAAAAATTATTCAATTGAACTTTTGAGTGATCAAAGATAATTATCGTGCATGTTTTCAAGGCCGTAATGTATAACTTGGGCAAGTAACGATTTATGCACCAAATAAATTTAAATGGGGTGCACATGGGTGTCTTGTAGGAAAACTCAAAGCCCATAGTTTATGCATAACTAAATGTAAGTAATAAATATCGGCCCATGAAGCTCGATTTCTCCTGAAAGTTCTTTTAAATTTTAACCACGATTCGAACCTAACTCACGCGAGAAAACGATGGGTAACTCCATATTTAGCCATAACTTTTAAAATTACGCGAAATGTGAAATGAAATGTCATGAATGAACTAATGAGATGCAAATGATTCAAGAATTAACTACTTTCGATCTTAGCCTTCAACCCATTTGGAAATAGTCGACGGCCACGAGTGATATACTTATTTCCTCTAGATGATGGAAATTGGCCCCATAAAGGTTATCGATTTGAAACAAGTAAACCAAGTTTACTATAAATGACTTGAATAGCATTTTGTGGCATTTCATTGTGTGAAATGACGTTGGCAAGAATCAAAGTTTGACTAAATCATGAGCATTCGATATATGGTAGGCCAAAGAATCCCGGAATCAAAAACCTTCTTAGGTGTAGCTTGATGATGGCCACCAAACTTTCCCATGGCAAGCAAGAATCCTCAAAAGACTTTTTGGTGAACACACCGATTTTCACTTAATCCGCACAAATCTTAAACAAGAAGGGGTCGTCCCATAATGCTAAATCGGTTTGAGGTAAAACTTGTTTCTTTTGTTCGATCTTTGCAACTCATCAAACGCATGGTAATTTGCAAACGGCAAACCATGGTGTTGGTCTTTTTGCAAAAAGTGTGGCTCGAGGAAATGCTTACACATATAAGCCTACTACTCCCTTTTTCACTTTGATGATTCTCAAGTCTAGAAAGATGATCGCGCAGGGCTATGTAGAATAGTAACTATCAACTCTTGGACTAATCGACTCATATATTGTTTGGTGTTGAGTCAATGATGTTAAAATTATGATAGGTCTTCGACAATGACAAGGTAGGGTCGAAATTCTCAAAAGCATAAACAACGCCATTAGAGTATGAGGAAATGATAATGTGATGGCCTCAGAATGTTTACATCGCATAGTGTATGGGTTGAAAATGTGAATAACTTCGTTGCCCCAAAGGCGCCCCAATGCGTATAATCACTTGCAAAGTCACACATGAGTTGCAAATCCCGGGGATGCAACTAAGATCGGTGCTATTTCTTTTGATAATGTAGATAAACGAGTCTTTTCAAGGAGATGGGCAAGGCCTATCTTATCTTGGATGAAAGCTCGATAGAAACCAAACACCCCCAAAACTCCGAATACCTTTTGGCGGAAGTGGAATGAGGAGTTCATAGCATAATCGACTTTAGCTTCGACCTAAAGTGTCGTTTGGAAAATACATTTTGATTTAATATGGCCGAGGACAATGGAGTTTACAAAGCAGGTCTCTCAACCATGAAATGGCAACTTGTCCCAATTCAAGACCAAATTGGTGTCTTCACACCTTTTGAGCATGTGGTCAAGATGTTTTTAAAGTAAAGAATCCCATAAACCAGAAATCATCCGACTTCCATGATGTGTCAAATGCATGCTTTGAAGTGAGCCATTAGCATAAGCCAAATGGCATGCGGTAAGCAAAGTGTCAACACAAAGGGTGTGAGTGAGTCTCATAGAGTTTGTGTTGAAATAAAGAAAATCGATTATGTAGCAAAGACATTTTAAGCGTAGCAATCCATCCCTTACGAGTAGCATCGTTCAATTTTCGTACACACACCTCCATCCATACGTGTGGAAACTTGCAACTCATGTTTTCGTTGCAATGGCCATTCCTCCTTCTTAGGGACACAATGGATAGGGCTAATGAGCTTCGGAGATGGATAAATGATGTCAAATGAATTCCTTTTGATAACAGTGCATGGCTCAATGTTCGGTTAATCGCTGTTTATGAAATCCGCGGGCATTGTAAATCCATCAGAATTTTGTGGGTCGTAAACGAGGATTGATTCCTTTGATGTCGCCCATACAAAATTTGCAAGCTGCATTTTTGTGTTCGTAAGACATCCAAAGTGCGGTTTTCTCCTCATCTTTTATAGTTTTTAGCAATGATGACGGAACATTTGATCGGTTTCTCAAGAAAAATTCACAGATGAGGAGGTAAACCTAACTCGATTTTCATAGAACAATAGCACTTAATCAATAGGGAGTAGACGGTCAATGGATCTTCATTCAACGATTGCTCAAGATAACGATATCTCCTAATCATAAGACATCATCAATTCCCGGTGGAATATTCATCAATCGCAAGAAACTCATCGATTTCTTCCAAAATGAAGTCACCTCCCTCGACATGAGAGAGGGGAAGACTTTATTCGGCAATAATAGGCTCGAAGATGGTTCAATATTTTCGAAGGAACTATATTGCACCCATAAAATCAAGAACAATTGCATATAGTACAACGATTTGATTAATAGAAACAATGGTGATCATCGATAGTTGGAAGTAAAAATCTCGAAGGATGGTTAACTTGTATTAAATAATTAGATAAGGTATTTCTCCCATAATAGTACAAAACGACCCGTTGAAAATGGGGGCTAGGAAAAGGCCTCACGAGAATCCTTATAAAGTTAAAGTACTTTGAGAAAGTCAATGAAAAGTCGGCGGGAAAATGCATGGTCCTACTTTCACATAGGCAGTCCTCGGCGATTCCTCTGAAAGAGGTAGGGGGCCATGAACGGTCAAAGCGAAGTTCAAGAGTCATCTTATAAGGAGTGAGTTCCGAGAGAAAGTACTTGTTGAAAGTAAATAAAACAGAGGCATTAAGTTAATACTCCAAGATCCCAAAGGCGGAGCATTTCACTATTAAAAGTCGCTATGAAAACTCACAAGGGATAAGAAATTTGCGGGGTCTCCTTATAACTTTTCGAAGTTAAAGTCTTGAAAGGAAATGAGCAATTCTCATTCAGTTTGAGCCAATTATCTCACTAAATTTTATCAGTAGGGCCATGAAACAAATTTCGGCATGAGGAGTAAAGCACTTCGGTGAAACTGATGTTAAAATTCAAGGATTGAGCATGTATCTCCCCAAAAGTATTTCTCCATTTGGTTTTCGGTTTTATCACGAAGCTTTTGATTATGAAGTCTTTAAGGATAAGGAAGTGAAGTTAAAGTAGTCTTGTGAACATCGGGTAAATGAAAACAGTTTGCAGCATGTATCCTCCCCAAGCTTATGAAAGCAAGTAAAAGTAGGGCCATGAAACTCACGTGTGGTTATAGCTTTCAATCACCCTTGGTTGGGAATAGTATCACTTGTGAAGAGTAAATGAGTTTGACCATGTACACAACCCAAAGATTCAAAAGTATTATAAAACAATTGTTGTTCGGTCGAATCTCATTCCTGAAAACTCACTTGGTGGTTAACGAAGACAAAATTGAAACTTCGTTCCTCAAACCGATTTTGCATGTAGTGTGATGGTAGAATTGGTGTTTTGAACATAAGTTGTGAAGATTTGACATGTAAGGTGAGTTGCAATGGGTAATGTTATATGATTTAGTTGTTATTTATGATTTGGTGGAGCTTTGAATATGGAAAATACTTTTGACATTTGGACCACAAACTTGATGACTTTAAAACGATTCTGAGTTTGTACGTCGATGGAAAATGTCATCCGGAGGTACAATTTGATTACTAATAATGATTCGGTTCAACTGGTGAGAAATTGGTTACCTCCGTTACGGCATTAGCATTGAAAGGATGTCCATCGTCGGTACAATTGTAGTAGGCATGCGGGCCACCACAAGTAGTACAAAAGTCGTTTCCACCGGACTTTGGAGAAAATTACTCTTAACCAAAGCCGGATCAAATCCGTAAGCTTATCAATCTTAGCATCGGTTAGGCGATTTCCGTGAGACGAAGGCGATGGTGTACCAGTTTGTACTCGATATCTAAAAGATTTGCTACGTGATGAGAACTTTAGATTTGTTCTCAATAATGGACAAGGCATCTCTCGTTGATCGGGTCAACAAATTACCCCCCGCGGCGGCATTGAGAGAGTCTTGATCGTTCTCATTCAAACCGTTATAAAACGTATCAAGTTGGTGCAACTTAAAAAACCATGATGGGGACATTCTAAGCAAATCTTTGATAGTTACGGTCCCATGCCTCACTAAATGATTCATCAAATCTTTGTGTGAATCTTTGTTATTTCAAATTTTTAAGGCTTGTTGTTTTAGCGGTAAGAAGTATACTATATTTTGATAACTAAATAATCTCCCATGTGGCTTATCGACTCGAGGGGTAGTTTTTCGAGCCAAATCCGGGCGGCCCCTCAAAATGGGAAGAGGAGTAGCTTGATAGCCTCTTGAACGTTACGGTACTTGATCGTAGACGTGAGCTTGTTGAATCGTCGGATATGAGAGTGAGGATCGTCTCTCGCAAATCCGTAAAATTGGCTTGACGAAACCAAATTCATCAACTTAAGCTTCGAAGTTATAACGATTCGACGATGGCTTCCATAACCCTCCTTGGAGTTGCTCTAGCATAGATCGGTTTCCTCCGCCATTTCGATTGGGCGGGGCTTGATTAGTATATTTTCGACTAAATATTTCAAGGCCGGAAGTTGTCTACTGTCGGATTATTCCAGAAAAACAAAATAAGATCATGACCACTTTCAAATATACAATTCGAAAAAACGGTAGTTTTTCGAAAACACGTGAACTTTACCAATCCCAAGTGAATAAATCACCTCTATCCGGAGAAGCTTTTTAGGTACTTAATCCTACCATACACCTTCTTAGGCCGCAATTTAATGTCATGGGTTCCTTATACCCACCACATCGATAGACCATAAATAAATAACAAAGGCAAGGATAATTATAGGAACTTATTAATGATAACACTCTAAAAATTGTAAAGAATGGTATAAATCAACATAAGTCATGCATGTCTTCAAATATTTATTAGCAAAAAACAAGAGAAAATCTTTTTGTATTTTTAATGATATGCTTAGTATATATACAAAAGTAACAAGGGCCTAAAATTTTTTTACTTTTTTATTTTTATAGAAAAATAGTAACTTCACGAATGAAGGATCTTGAGTCACTAATCGTCAAACCTCAAAATATTTCGTGACACAACCTCCCAAAATTGGTGATTTTGATGTGATGAAAGAGACAAGCGTCAAGCTTAACTCACACAAGAGCCACTTGTGAATGACTAAGTAAGAAGAAAAAAGCTTGACTTTACACAATGAAGGCTTAAGGGTTATGTGTGTGGATAAAACCTCAATATCGATATCAAAAATAATCACGAAGATAGATTCAAATTCTCTTAGGAAAAAGAATAATAAATCAATGTCTCATCCGTGTGTGATCGTGTGTACGGATTAGACAACCCGAATCGTTTTCCCACGAAATTATATTCTTGGTTTGGAATTTAATGCTCGATGTTTTGATTTGTTTGATTTTGATTTTTATTAAACTACGGTGTATATAAAAAGTAATTAAGGAATCTATTTTACGGGAAATCCTAAGTGCGATTATAACTTGTAAAACGTATTAATAAAGTATAAAATGCAACTACGTCTAAATTAAACCCTAAAAATGCCTAAAACTACTTTTACTCTAGAAATGATATATAAAATCTAATTTAGAAATTGTAAAACTATTTTTTTGGATTTTTGGCATTTAATTTAAATTAAAAACTAATTTTTAACCTTTTAAACTAAATTAAAATACTAAAAATTATGAAATTTAAGGAGAAAAATGTGAAACTACTTTCTAAAAATCTAAAATATCATAAGAGACTTTTCAAAACTATTTTTTGTATTTTTCAGATAATTTCCTATTTTCTACTAATTTAAAACTATTTTAATCTAATTTAAATTGTGAAAAATACAAAATAAAAGGGGAAAAGTATGGAAAAATCTTTTTTATTCTTTTTATATTTTTCTTAACTAAATGTAAGTAATGAAAAATTATTATTTTTGAACTTTTTCTTAAGTATTTGCAATTAAAACCTATTTAAAAGTGATTAAAATCTATTTTAATATAAGAAAAATACGTTAAATGTGACCAAAATTAATGAAAAATTCAGGAAAATTCTAAAATGTTATTCTCAATCTATGAAAAATAAGAAAACATAGGCTTATGTGTGAAATATGCGCTGAGTGTTAATGGATACCAAATAAGCACTTATAAATAAGCAAAAGCTTCTACAATGAATTTGAAAGCTAAAGGAATCTTAAAATAATCTATAAAGTTGAAGTGATAGAGCTATGGGAGCATACAATAGGCTAGTAATTCAGGGATGATTAAGCTAAAGTGGAAAGTACTTAAAGAAATAAGCTAATAAGCTAAGTGATTATGCAAATAAGCTATAAGGGAGAGGAAGACCTAATAAGCTATCTATACTAAGGTATCTAGGAGTAATTTAAGCTAGTCTTAAAGTCTAATAAGCTCTACAATCTTACTTGGATAACTGAGATTCCAACAGTTAAGGATAAAATGGGACAACTTTTGAGCTTATTAATAAGCTAGCAAACAAGTTTCTTATGCCAAAATAAGTTAAGTCAGATGTGAACCATGTACCAGAGAGTACCAAAAGCCAATTTTTAACAACTTTCAAGCTCAGATGAAGATTTAAACAGATCTGATATAAAGGGTGTTATAGGACTTGTAAAGACCTGTTTTGCTGATTAACAGTTTGGACAGATTTGAAAGACTAAATTTGAGCTTGTAAATGTTGTTGAAAATTCTTGAAAACTGATTATAAGCTAACTTTAACTGCTAGACTAAACTCAAAACTAATTTTTTTTGGGTTTTTGAATGGATTTGGACAGTAAAAACAACTAGAGAAAGTGACCCACAAAACTGTTTTGACAGAAACTTAAGACAGTGAGAGAAATTGACAAACTCTTTTTGACACTAATTGACACTAAACCAGAACTTGCAATAAACTCAAAAGATCCTAAGTAACTCACAAGCTGACTCAAACAAGGACTAAGACCAAGGCTAAGCTATAAGCTGTTGTGACAGCTTATTGGTATCAAGGACTGGAAATCACTCTAAACTTTATGAAATCTGATCAAATTTAACAAGAATAACTTTAAGACCACTAGAACTATTGACCAAAGCAGTTATAACCCAAAGAGTACCTGAAAATGGGTCAAAACCCTTTGTGCCAAACACTCCTTTTTGAGGGGTGTTTGGTACAAAATGATTGGCTTTACCTCTTATTGGGGTCTAACTGATGAAATAAAGATGAAAGCACATTCTTTTCATGATGAAAGCACAGATTTGAAAATAAGCAAACTCCAAATAAGCAGTTTGACTTTCGTTGACCTTTTTTTTTTATTTTTATAAAAACTGAACAAGACTAAAACAAGATGGATAAAACAAGCTCACATAAGCTATTCAGAGCTTATATGAGCTTAAACTAACAATATTCAAAGCTTGAATCAATGTAATGGTACGGATTGATATTAAACAAGAAATGAAACACTTTAAAACTTATATTAAAACTGAAATGAGAATACAAGATACTGAAATTTAAAACATTAAACTACTGAAATATTTGAAAATACATTAAACATGAACTAAATTTTTAAAGGAAATTAAGCTACTCTACACGAATTACATTGTGATCATAGGGGTCCTATTTATAGCTGAAATGGAGAAGGTCTTGGATCCTTGGAAGAGCCTAGAAGCCATCTTTGAGCCACACAATCACCCATTATCTCATTGTCCAATCAGAGCCTTCCAAGTAGCTTGTTGAGGTGTCTCGACCAATAGTGTCTTTCCATTTGGCCACGTGGCTGACAAGTCAGAGGTGGGAAAGGGTTCTAGAATGATTCTTACTACGAGGAGGTGTGTTTGGTTGGTAAATGGTGGTGTAAGGGTGGGGGATTGGAGGTGTTTGGGCGCGACAGGGAGGTGCCCTGTTTGGGGCACGTTTGGATTATTAACTATATTTCAAATTTGTTGACTGGGCAAATGGGTGGGTTGACCAGGGTATTAGATCGGGTCATGGGTGTGTTTTCGGGTCAAGGGGTTTAATAACCAGGTGTTGGATTGATAAGGGCCGGGTTGGATATTTGAATTGGGCCGAGAGTTTTGTTAAGAGGATAATGGGTTATAATGGATTTGGATAATAACCATGGACTAGGATTGATAATAGATTAGTAACCATAGGGACCAATGTTGCACTTTCTGAAACTTCAGGGGCTGAACATGTAATATCTGAAAGTATCTTCAAGGGATCACTCTTGACAATCTTCAATAGACCAAGGGCCAAATTGCAAATCTCTGAATCTCAAGGGTCATTTCTGTCAAATGCTGAAACTTGAGGGGCCATTTCTGACATTTCTTCAAACTTTGATCAAATCTTCACAAATCATCCTCAGAGATTAGAAATCTTCAAAAATGCATAATTCTGACCTTCCGGCTCAGGTTAAACTCTCTTAATCTCTCGTGCTCGGATTTACGTCTGATTTGGGTCCTTTTTGCGTGTTTTTACATATCCGTACCTGCACAAGCACAAACTCAAGAAAACCACAAATATTAGCAATAAACGGCTCTTTCTTGATTGTTTTGGGTCAATTTTGATAAAGAAAAGGTATGTGTTTTAGCACATACCAAATATCAAGGGTTATATGTGCTCGGCTAAGGTCTAATCTAGTTAGGTTAAGAAAAACATGTCAAACTTTTAAAAATGGCATAATTTTTCAAAATAAACTAGAAAACGAGGGCAAAAAATGTTCAAGAGATAATTCTACTCCCGTCCCCCCACTTGAATTGTACAAAGTCCCTTTTTTACTAAGCATTAAATAAAGGTGAAGAGAAAAGTAAAATTAGAGCGAGAACTTCCCTGAAATTTGCTCCAAAAAGAAAGAAGGCCCACGAAAAAGAGACGTGCCTTCGTATAAGCATCATGAACAAACTTCAATCCCTGAAATCACACTACCGACAAGCATAATTCTAAAAAGAAAAAAAATGAAAAATGAAAAACAAACCTAACTCAATTTCATAGGAATCACGGTTACATTTAGCATATGCAACAAGCCTTTTAAACCACTTGGTGTCCCAAGTGGACGAGTGAAGTCTCGTGAGGGTTTACAGGGAACACACCCACAAAGTTCATTTAAAATACTAATACAAGGTTATTGCGTTTTTAAAATGAAAGAAGTAAAGCAGAGGAAGGTTACGTCGTAACTCTTTGAGGGAGTTACGCCGTAACTGGCAAAACCTGACATAAGCTGCAAAGCGAGTGGTTACGGCGTAACCACAGAGATGGTATTACACCGTAATTGGTAATGCGTCCACAATTCTACTGCAAAAGGATGGTTACGGCGTAATCATATAGATGAGTTACGCCGTAACTATGGTCAGATCAGCAAACTACATCAGTAATTACTTTCTCGTTTCCTGCAAAAATGGTTAGAAAACACAAAACCCTACAGAAATGGAAATAAAACAAAAGAAAGGGATAATTCGGGTTGTCTCCCGAAAGAGCACTTTTCTTTATTTACGATTCTTTAAGTTAGACTCAGAGCCGCGGGGCTTCTATGGGGGCCTTTGGGCTTGGCCGACTTCCTCCATGTCTTTCGTCAAGTTACGCCTGACCCAACCGACATTTGTGGCAGTGCGGAGGTATTCTTTAGTTTCAATCTTCCGAATTTTGCAAAAAATTTCCTCTGGTCCTAAATGGTATCGAGTGAACTCATATTTTTTGGCTATAATTGGTGGCGGTCTCTTAAACGAGATGCCAAGAAGTTTGCATCTTCTCTTCTCGTGTACATCATCATCGGGGTCAATGAAACCGTCTTCACCTTGTAACTCGAGGTAATCGAAATCATCGTCGTCGGAACCGGTATCTTTAAGTTGGTCAACGTTAGGTGAATTTTCTACGAGTATTTGCTTGCATTCTTCTTTCTCTTTCTTTGATGAGTCCTTGGTGTCATCTTCTGATTTTCCATTTGGAATTTCGTCGTTAGGTTGATCTTTACTCATACTTCCATTCCAGATTTTCTCCTTAGTTAACGTGTCAATTTTTCCGTATTTGATTCTGACCCAATCGTCGAATCCGAGATCATCTGGACAAGGAAATTATGTTCTTTCTGAATCATTATTCGAGGTCCATAGGAACTCGTCTTCCCCAGCTCTCTCAATGCTGCTTCCCCCGTCACATTCATACTCAAAAGGGTTGCAGGAAGCCCAAACATTTCTGTCAGCGGTTTTAATTTGTTCACACCAATGATTTTGAGTTCCTTCTTCATTGTCATTTTTAGAAGGAATATCGTCGAGGGGCTTAATGGTTTTTCCTTGAAGAATATGTTTTTCATATTTGAGTTCCATATTTCTAAACAAGACCGAATTAATTATTGCGTCCCCGAACCTTACTGAGTACCAATCTCTGAATGACATATCTCCAAAATCAACGTCATGCCTCCCTGATTCATGTGGGCATATCCAAACTTCGTTCTTCACATTACCTCCTCCGCTGCAATACTCACGAAAAGGGTTGCACGTTGGCCAAGCGTGAGTAATCTCATCTTCCGTGATGAGTAAGGGTCTGCAGTAATGCTTGATAGGTGGTCCTTCCACTTCGTTAATCGATAATTTGGCTAACTTTTCTTCATCGTAAAGTGTAGTCCACATGTATCTGTCATCATTTACCCTCTCTTTATCAACTCCTCCATCGCAGGTTTTCCGAGGGTCATAAGAGGCCCATAAGCTGTAGCATTCTCCATCGTCAATTGCAATAGCCTTACACCAATGACTCCTCCTTTTAGAGTTGTCGATCATGGTACCCATGTTGTTGCTTATATTCTGGTTACGCCATAACTCTGATATATGATTACGGCGTAACTCACTTTCGCCTTCAGTATTAGACTCATTGGAGGACTTGTCATTTTCAGAAAATACAGCCTTACATATTGTAGATTTGTTCTTTTGTTCCTTATTTCTTCTTTGTACCTCGTCGCCAAGCTTTCCAATCATAGTTTCCAAGTTTTTTAGTGATATGTCATGGGAAGTGTTAGGTTCCCATATTTGTAACACAATCATCAATATAAGAAGTAGAGAAGAAAGTGATCGGTTGAACAAGATCAATCTATACGCGTAGGACTATAAGAAATGTTATGCGTGAGTATTGAGATAAAATGAACAACCAACCATCTAAGGATGGTTTACATGAGGTATTTATAGGAAGGAACTAGGGCAACATGCAAGTTCCCTTCCTATCCTTATTAGGCTTGGGCCAAGGCTTATGGGCCTTCTACATAAGCCTTAGCTTAGTAACAAACATAAAGGCCTAATTAAGCTAACTATTACATATTAATTACTAACACTTGTAATCTAGTTTAGGAGAGATTCCAACAATGTCCCCCTAAGTGTTGGTGATTAATGAATATGAGTGATAACGTTGTAGGTGCTGATGTAATAGTAGCTTTGACGTCTTCTGACATTCTTCTTTCTTATGAGAAGAAGTGTCTTGATTTGAACAATCTCCCCAATGTAGGGATCTTGTTTCTTTTGAAGTATTCTGCTTTGACGTCTTAGATTACTTTGTTCTTTGATCTTTGTTCTTTGTAGGGGTAGTGATAGTATGTTTTGGTAATCTGCATCTGATCCGCTTCGTTGCTCCAGTGTCTCCACGTCTTTCTTCAACATACTCACACACTCTTTAACGTTGGATTTCAGTACTGATGTAGTTCTCTGAGTCTTTAAACTTTGTAGATTCTTTGATGAAGAATCATTCTGACTTTGTGTTGCCTTTGGAGAGAACTTTAATTAGTGATGTTGTTGGTATGAGCATGTGGAGAATCTGTACGATCTTTTCCACCCGCGAGCATCCATAAGAAGAAGACATAAAACATGGGTTAGAAATAATCCAGCACTTACAAGTTTGAACTTCGAGTGCGTTAACAGCATAGTGTGAAAACGCAACTCTAATTCTCACAAAGGTTGTTCCTGAACTGGAGTCCCACAAGTGAGATAACGTGATGTACCGAAATACACCTACAGTTCAGATGAGTCGCTAGGTACACGGCATCACCCCACGTAGACCGTTTGAGATACACTAAGCGTAACCCACAAGGAGTTACCGAAGTGACCCGCTGTCAGGGCTGTTTGATGTTGACCCTGGCAGGAGTTTCCATTCAATCACTGAGGATCACAGTTGTGAACCCCTCATAAATGTTCTCGACAGATTGCTAAGATCTGTGAAGGACTCGATAATGAATCACTTGCGTTCTTATTGTTGAACGACAAGAGATGAATTGTCAAGTGTACCTAAGAGATCTTTTGATGAATCTCATGGCTCTAGACTCAATTGTGCACTTTGGTTTTCCTGAGCGGAGACTAGGGAGAGGGTCTCCTTCTTCAATACCAGCAATCTCTAAGAGAAAGCCGATAGTTTACGTAGGGGATCCTGTGAGAATGAAACAAGCTTCTGTTGAGAGAAACTTGAGTGGCTAAGAAGGTTTAGTGCATGCGTCACTGGGTCCATGACGACTTTAATCTTCAATACCGGCGTCATCTAGTGACAACCAGTAGCATATGAATTGAACCCGGTGTCTGCCCTAAGTTGAATAATCTGGAGAGCTATTTGTTTTCACCCTTTTCATTACTTTTCTTTTTAATTCTTCAACTCCTTCTTTCTCCGATTCTCATTTTCTCCATTTTATAATCATACCTAAGGACTTCTAAATTCTAACTATTAGTGGTGTCCTTGGGTAGATCCCTCCGGCTCTGGCGGATCATAGGACGGTTATTCCTAACCTTAGTCACCTTATAACTCCATGACTAACCTATGTTGCCATAAAACCATTTTCATGAAAATCTCTCAAAGTGGTTTTGATTAAAAAAAATTTGTACCACTGAAAGAGAGTTTTGAATTTTGCAGAAATACTCCCCCTCCACACGTGCTTAAGAGTTTTGACAGAAATTTGCACGGTGAGAGAAGAGCGCGCACTTTTGAATTGATTAACTCAAGATAGACAATCCCCCGCGAGACACGTTTACGTTGCATAGTTAAAGAGTTACATTGTCAGCTTTTAGGTAACAACTAGCTCTAAAACTACCTTGAAGGTGTGGACAAACCTCGAAAGGTTGTCAAACCCGTCAAAGTTCATGTCTACCAAGAGTTTCTCGAATGGTACATTCTACTAAGACAAGTCCTTTGCGAGACACGTTTACATCACTAGCGAACTAGCTTGAAATTATTACCCGTCCCGGACAAGTCTTTTCGAGTTACTAACATTTAAGATCTCATCAATTCATTGGTTAAGTCTTGTTAGCACAACAATTCATTAGCAATTCACAACATATTTCTTATCACATAATTTTTCTCCCCCTCAAAAATGGCATATAAATGTTATTTTTGACAAAATTTTGATATCGAATATGACCATTTTGAGTTTTGTGGGAAGATTACCACGAAGAACAATTTTGTGAACAAAGTTTTTAAACAAATACTCTCCCTCAACAAGTGATATAAACTTTTGAGGTTTTGAAAATCATAAGGGGAAGTACTTGTTCTTTTGAGTAAAACTTTGAAAATTGAAAGTTTTGATAGTTTTACTCAAAAGTAAGAAGCTTTCGCTCCTTTTATAGGATTGTGGCACTGATGCGTACCACAGGGTCCTTTCATTACAAGTACGGGTTGTACACTGTTATGTGTGCACAAGCCATAGTCAGATAAAAATCACACATCCAGATTATAATAATAGAAAACAGATCAAGGGGTAGGGGTGGAAACGAGCTGAGCCGAGCTCGAGCCTACCAGGGCTCGAGCTCGGCTCGTTTATATTTTTCGAGCTCAGCTCGGTTCGAGCCTTAAGATTTGAGCTCGAGCTCGGCTCGTGGTATAATATATAAAGCTCGAGCTCGGCTCGGGCTCGGCTCATTTGTGATGTGTTCGAGCTCGTTCATATAGAGCTCGTTTATATGTTTTAAGCTCGTTAATCATTAGTACACTTATAAATCTAACTAATTTCACCAAATCAATCAACTATATTTAACAAAAGTGCAAGTCCAAAACAAACATTTATCTGCAAGACACCAATCAAATTTTATTGGAAAAACTTTTATATGGTTACACTTTTTACAATTTATTAGACATACACATCTATGAACTGCTATCTCACAAATCAACTATTATATTAACTTTTTACAAATTATTAGACACCAATCAAATTTTAATTTGGATTATAGAAAGAACTGATCACAACCAATAATCGATCTACTCACTACTTGGTCTTGGTTATTTGTGGGCCTTTCACTACAGACTAGTGGCACTCCATCTCACAAAACAAACTAGACTTGACCAAGACAATCTCAGATCTGTATTCAACTTATTTAAAATCGTTAAAGATTTTTTTAAGTTTGAAACTCAATCATCATCGATCTATGAGAAGTTTTGCTCTTTTATATTCAATCTTTGTTTCGTTCAATAAGACACGAAAACCAAGAACAACCTTACCCGAGACCTTAAAAACAAGATCTTGAAGACGAATTGAGATGTACAAGAGTATCTTTGATCTTCGTGTGTGGGTTTTGAGTTCGTGAGTTTTGAGTAGAAATATTGAAGTGTTTGTGATTCGCCTTATTATTGGTATAATAAAAGTGCTCGTTGTTTATGTTATTCGACTATCAAAAGAAGATGAAGCACTGATTATATTTTATTTAATATTTGGTTTGATGAGAGAAGTATTAGGAGGAGGAAAGATTTTAGATGGTGGCTAAGATTGAAATGAAAAGAAAAAGTTTGAGAGGCTGCGCTGCATATTTGGTTAGAAAAAATTTAGGGTAAAGACTATTTAAGGAATCATTTATATGCCAAGCATTATTTATATACTAAAGCTCGTTTAGGCTCGCGAGCCTATTCGAGCTTTGTATATAAAGCTTGGGCTCGGGCTCGTTTATCAAACGAACTTTAATTTAGGCTCGAGCTCGGGCTCGTTTAGGCTCGGCTCGTCTGAGCTTTTTACCGATCCGATCCCGAGCTTTTTACGAGCAGCTCGGCTCATTTCCACCCCTATCAAGGGGTACCAGGAGATTCAGGTATTCCAAAGAATAACTCTAGGAATGCGTTCTGAACGTTGGTAGCCTGTGAGAGATATGCTTGGACGACCGCCTACGAAACTCTCCAAAGTTCAGATCCGATCCCTTTTGAACAACCTTTCATCAATCCGCGTGATGATCCTCTTAACATCCCTTCTTTCCTTTGAATTCCATCTCTTTCGTGACCCTATGCCTTCATGAATCTCTTTCAACCTGTATGCTAGCCCGTCCCTAACTTTCTTCAACGTGTGATCCCCAAACTTGTTAAGCTCTTTACAAGCCATGAAATAGTTGTGGTGTAGTTCACTTCTGTAGACTACCCCAAATGGTTTCTTGATAAGGGTATATTGAGGAAGTCGGTTGATGTCGGGAAGGTCTAGTTGAGGTTTTGTGAGATTGGCCCATTTTTTATAAGATTCGACAGCAAGCTGAATGTCCTCTACACGTTCTTGGATCACAATGCTTCTGATGAAGATTAATAATGACTTGATGTACTCGCGTTGGATAGTTGTGGAGAAATGTCGCATTCGTCCTTGCACCTTAGCGAGATACATATCTTCAATGTCATTTAGTGATAGTCTCCGAAAATCTGCTTCACAGAAGTCATAGTCCTCTTCGTCTTGTCGTTTGACCACAATGTTCTTGAGGAATGTGTAGTCCCACTTCGACGACAGAGTAATATGCTTAATTGCAATGATCCGTTTATCACTAAACACTTCCTTTTTAGACCTAAGAACATGGTAGCTTCTGTAGAAGATTCTTCGGCGTTCAGGCCAATGATGAATCCCATACATCGCATCAAGGTCATACTTATCCACTTTGTTAGCAAACATACGTGTGGCTTGTTCCTCGATGGCTGGATTGTGAGAGTAGATTGCTGCTGGGAAAGGAAATGTGAGTGACGTAGCGTATTTCCTTGTCACATCGCTACCGTGTAGAAGAAACTCAAGGTCATTGTTGAAGAAGTAACAGTATGGAATTTGAGGTTGATCCGGTCGGCCAATTATTGGTAGAGGTTTGGTCCAATCAGTGTAATAGGGAGCCTTGTCTTTTCTAGTGAAGTCGATGTTAGCTTCGGGATTGAGCCAATCGATATTGTTTGACATGGCTCGTGCAATGTTGTCGAGATGGTATTCAACTTCAATTGCACTTTCTGAGCTGTCTTTAAACAGTTGGAAGGCATCATTCTTTATTCGCCTTAGCTCAGCCTTAGTCATCTTCTTCACTCTAAATTGTTCTTGAATCAGCTTCACATGCTCCATAGTACGGCCATCTACCATTTTTTGACCTTCTGGTAATGAGGGAGTAGCATCAACAAGTCTAGAAAACCAGTCGTATTCTTCGGTTGTATCGTCATCTAGCCATGAGACAACATTGGTCTTTGTCTTCTTCTTTGGCTTTGATGAGGACTCTGGTTTCTTTGTTGTGGCGGGAGAGGTGGGTTGTTGTTGGGGCTCTGGGAACTCTTCACCGTCACCACCAGTGTATTCGAAATGATCACCGGTTTTCTCAGTTAATGGTGGTAACTCAGAGTCCTGAGGTTTATCTGTAGCAGCAGAACGTGGAGGAGATCTTCTTTCGGTTGAGGTCCTTAGGGGTGGAGGAGGCATGGAGGAGGATTCAGCAGACTTTTTCTTGCGTTTCGTTTCTTTGTCTTTATCCGTATCATCATCGTCTCTAGGACGCTTAGCCGTTTCAGCTGTCGCTTTGCATGACATTTTAAGTTGGTAATTCAGCAATGCGTCTAATAGTTTACCTTCGTCAGAGGTAAACGTTGCAGATCGTTTTGACATTTGAAGTACAAGCTTGGAAACCAATTCTGCATCGGAGAAAGCTGTAGGCTTAGTTGGGTTGATTGTAACTGTTAAAGGCGTTGATCTTATTGTTTGTTTGGCCAACTGCATGAGATTCAGATAGAGTTGTCTGTTGAACATCTCTCTTGTCACACCTGGGACAGTGTCGAGAAGAAACTTGTGAGTATATTCTCTGGCCGTCTTTTCCATTTCCCTTTTGATATCTTCTTTGAGAAGCTGTTGAAGCTGTTCCCTTTCTTCTAAAAACTTGTTTATCACTTTCTGAAGAAGATTGATTCTGTCGGCAAGTTGATTTAGCTTTTTGTTGACCACATCCTTCTTCCTTACTTGTCTGACAGCTTTAACAATCTTCGTCTTGGCATGTGAAAACCAAGTGTCAGTAGGTTTCTTTACTGATCTGGATGCGGATCTGGTGCTAGCCTTTGATGGTGGTGGTGAAGAATGAGAAGATGAATCTGACGATGATGATTCATGAGGAGGCTCAGGGTCCTTGTGTGGCTCAGAAGTTTGTTCCTTGGAGCGTGCGGGACTATCTAGAAGAAAATCATCATAATCAATATCGGTTAATTTTTCAGATTTAGCCATTTCTTCAGCTTTAATCCTGGCCTCTTCTTCTGCTTTTGCTAAAGCTTCTTTTTCTGCTTTTTCTTTAGCTGCAGCCTCAACATCTTCATCAGGAATTTTCTCAGACTTTTCCTTTTCCGGTTCCTCAAAGTCATAGGTGATAGAATCCTCTAGTTGTCATTGTTGTTGTTCGAGGGTGGTGGTACCAGTTCCCTTATCAGGTTGATTAACCACATCGGAAACTGGTGTTGATAGTGCACCACCACTTGACTCTCCGGGGCCACAAGTTTGATGCTGTTCGAATTCTTTGGCAACGTGTTGAAGTCTGAGGTTCTTGAGCTTCTTTCTATAGTCTCTGTCTTCATCCAGTGGCTCTTCTTCTAAGCTCTCTTCTTCGTGCTCTATCACTGGAGTTTTCCCTTTATCAGCTTTTGGACTGGGAGATTTTGCTACTATTGAAATATCAACTGTTGGAGTTTCTGAGTAGATTATCTCTTCATCCGTTTCAGTATCCTCAGAGTCCTCGTCCATCAGTTTTGGTTCTGGTTTGGGAATAGGGATTGCACCCTTGGATGGAACTTTCCTTTTGAGAACATGAGATCTCTTTGGATACTTGCGGGGACTTCCAGTGCTTGTAACACTTCCTGCACTGCCTCTCCTGGTCTTCCTAAGAGGTGTACCAGGAGACTTTGCATCAATGAATCCTACTTTGCCTGCTTCAACTGCTACCAGATATCGTTTGTACGATTGAAGTCCTTTGATAACATCAGAAAGAAGATGATCTGGCAACACTACGCCCTGTTTCTTCGTGGTTGATTCTTTGAATCTTACTATGTTGAGTGTGGATTCAAGAAGCACGGAGTGATTGTTGGGGTCTTCAAGTCTTTGGGGAATATCTGGATTGGTTTCAAGAATCCTTTTGATCAACAATTTAGTGTATCTGATATAAGGGATCTTGGAGCCAGGCCTTTTCAGGTAAGTCATCATATCGTCCCAGATCAGAGCTGCATATTCGATGTGTTTCATGTTGACCATGCCCCAAAAGATTTGAAGTTCCATGAGCTTTGGATGCTCATAGCCACTGTCACGTCCGGAAACAGATTTAGCAATCATGATGTACAGTGTTCTCCGTGGTTGAGGTATGTTCTTGAGATCTACTGAGGAGTGTTTTGTGATAACTCCAGCAGCTTCATCATAGCCGATGTCGACCATGAATTGGAGAACAACCTCTTTCGTAGGAGTAGCAGAGAACTCAGTAGGCTCGATGGTTGGAAGAAGAAGAACAACCCTTAAATCTGCAGGAGTGATGGTGACTTGTTTGTGGTTAAGTGTCACTGTCACAGAACTTTGACCTTTGACCTTTTGTATCGTGTGCCAGAATTGGTGAAGATAGATCTCCGGCACAGTAGCAGAATTTGTGAGCATGTTCTGGTATGGATGAGTCTTCAGAATATCCACCGCAATCAGACAAGAAGACTCTGAACAAGTGAAGTTATCAAAATCAACTCTGAGGTTGTTCTTCCCAATCTTCATAGTGTCACCGTTGGGGAAGATGTCTTCAATAGAGAGAACATTTGGTGCATCAACGTTTTCCATTTGGATGTCCATATCGTGATCTGAAAGATATTTAGCCAAAAGAACCAACATATCGAAAGACATAATGTTAGTCAAAAGCTGATTTTATTGTCTAATTATTGAATATGATATGTTAATGATTGTTACGAGTCCAATGTCACTTGTTAGTCCAATAGTCCAAAGACGTCATGATAAGTTTCGTGAGTAGATTAACTTTGAGTTTTAAAGTCCAAGTTTTCACTTATTTTCACAACTTATTAAACATTTAAGCTTATTAATGACATTTTGGCTTCGTGACGTTATGATTTATTTATTTACAAGTTTGTACGCGTAACAATTCACAATTTTGGTTAATAATTAGGCTTAGGCATAGGATTAGCAATCTTATGCGTAAACAGTATACCATACGCGTAAGCATAAGCTTATGCGTAGGATTTTATCTTATGCGTAAGAAATATTACACGTAGACAAAGAGTGCCTTAAGCATAGAGCTTACGCGTAAGCGTATATGGGAGCATACGCGTAAGGCTTACTCATAAGAGTGAACCTTATGCATAAGCTTACTGTTTACGCATATCCTTCACTGGATACGCGTAGTCCCCTTTGTAGAACCTTACGCGTAAAGGTTACGCGTAAGATTTCTCTTACGCATAACATTCTACGCGTAAAGTGATCCTTATGCATAGTAACTCAGTAAACCTTGATTCTGAATAATTCACGCATAAAACCTGAAACAAATTTCATCATAACAATCTCATTAACACATTATCCAATCCTTTTCAATTTTCACAAGGACACTCAATTATACACAGTTACGCGTAGAATACTCTTACGCGTAAAACCTTAAACCCTAGGATTCAATTTTTACGAATAAGAGTTTTAGCCATAGGATTGACACCCAATGATTTCTATGATATCTTAGAGGCCATATGACTATGTTGCAACAAGTTTTAACATCAAAAACCTAATGGATCAAAAGTACCCAATTCGTATGAACATAAACCCACCCTAACTCTTAGTTTTCACCAAATTAATGTTTCTGGGTATGTTTCAAGCAAGGTTTTAGTAAATTAAACATGTCAACAACATAACACAACCATCTTTTTAACCAGAAACACTCTCATATGAAAACACCCAAATCACGCGTATAAACCCTAATTTTGAAAATGGTCAATTTGTGTTTCTGGGTGGATTTGTTTGATAGAGATGGTATAAGAGTGATCATATAAACATTTTAACACAACCATTTTAACAAATAACACCCAAACATGATTATGTGTTCATACGCTTATGCGTAGAACACAAATTCATGCCTAGGCACAAATCTAGCCGTTGGATATTGAAACAAATCAAAACCATTGTTTATAATCAAACAATGATGTTAAAAACACTTACAGATTGAGGATTTATAACACGAATTTGTGTAATGATTTTGGATCGTGGATGAAGGTTGGTAAAATATTAAATGTGGTAATAAATGTGAAGAAATATTTGGTGGAAATGTTTTATTAAAAATAACTTTGAGCTTTTGACAATTTCAGTCCCTCCACCTTAACCATTTTCATCCAACACCCATAACTTCCATTTTGGTTACTTAAAACATGATTATTTGGAAAGAAACTTGACGATACTCCCCCTTGACTTAAAAATAAAGAAATTTTACAAATTTGAGTCTGGGGAATGTCAATTAACCAGAAATGTGACCACCATTATCAAAGAAACAACCGAGATAAGATAACATGCAAGTACAGGGTTTTATGAAACCGAAAAATATTTACTTTCTCCCCCTCAACACTTGACCAAGGAAATATTGAATTTTGAATGAGTAAAGTGTTGACGGAAGAATTGTACTTGCCATGTTGAAAGAAATATAGATAGAAGAATATTTTTGTAGTTTTATCAGATTTTATATTTTTGTATTTTGATTTTGAAAAATATTTACAAAAGAGGTTTTGGTGTTTGACTGGTTTTAAGAATGTTTTAAAAGTTCATCCAGTTCCTCTGGAGTCAAACACCGCATACCAATCCGGTGGACCAACTCAGTAAACCTAGCGGGAGCCAAGGCTTTGGTGAGAAGATCTGCCAGTTGATATTCAGTACCCACAAAGTATAACTCAACAGTACCCTTTTCCACATGCTCCTTGATGAAATGATATCGAAGATCGATGTGCATAGACTTCGAATGTTGAACGAGTTGCGAGATCGCAATGGCACTTCGATTGTCGCTGTACATCGGGATTCTGTCAAATATGTAACCATAGTCTTTGAGTTGTGTTCTCATCCAAATGACTTGAGCACAACACGCCGACATGGCTACATATTCTGCTTCGATTGAGGACAGCGATGTACAATCATGCTTCTTCGATTGCCATGACACCAGTTTATCACCAAGAAATTGTAGAGATCACGAAGTACTTTTCCGAGAATCTAAGCAACCTGCGTGATCGGCGTCTGAAAAAGCTATTAGTTCAAAACCAGAATCCTTCGGATACCTGATTCCCAAGTTAATGGTTCCCTTGATGTATCGGAGGATTCTTTTAGCCTCCGAGAGGTGAGTTTCAGTTGGTCTCGACTGATAACGGGAGCAAAGATATACAGCAAAGACAATGTCAGGCCTACTGGCTCTTAGATACATGAGAGACCCAATAATACTTCGGTATTTGGTAGGGTCAACCAATTTCCCATGCAAATCAGCATCCAGTTTCTTAGTGTGTGCCATTGGTGTGGCATAGGTGTCACAGGTTTGCATTCCATGTTTGTTTAAGATTTCAAGAGCATATTTGGACTGACTTAGGAAAATACCACGGGGTGATTGATGAACTTGCAATCCAAGAAAGAATGTAAGTTCACCCATCATGGACATTTCAAAATGTTTTTTCATTAGTTTTGAAAAAGCGTTTGAGTACTTTAGATGTGTTGACCCAAAAATGATGTCATCCACATAAATTTGAACAATTAAAATGTGTGCCCCGTGATATTGTATGAAAAGTGTAGGGTCGACCAAACCTTTGACGAAATTATTGGTGATAAGAAAGGATGATAACTTATCATACCACGCCCGAGGGGCTTGTTTGAGACCGTAGAGAGCCTTGTTTAGTTTGTAGACATGGTTCGGGAACTCTGGATCAACGAATCCTTCTGGCTGGCTAACATAGACCATTTCTTTCAGTTTTCCATTGAGAAAAGCCGTTTTGACATCCATCTGATAAACGGTGATGTTCATGTGAGCCGCAAATGCCAGGAAAATCCGTACAGCCTCAAGACGAGCAACCGAAGCGAATGATTCTTCAAAGTCAATACCATCTTCCTGTCTATAACCCTTAGCCACCAGACGTGACTTATTTCTTATTACGCTTCCTTCAGCATCCAATTTGTTTTTCCAAATCCATTTAAGACCAATGACGTAGACTCCTGTTGGTCTTTCAACCAATTCCCATACTTCTAGACGTTTAAACTGATTGAGTTCTTCTTGCATGGATTCAATCTAGTTGTCTTTGGTCATTGCATCTTTAATGTTTTTAGGTTCAGATTGGCAGACAGTGAGTGCATAAATGCAATGTTCACCGTCTGTGTGAAGACGTTGTCTAGTTACGACTGGTTGATTCGGGTTACCAATAATGTTTTTAAGAGGATGGTCTTTCGTCCAACGATGTGTGGAAGGTTGATGTTGATATACATTCTGCAGATTGGGAGGATTAAAATGGCTTGTGGATGATTCCGCAACATCATATGTGGAAGTTTCATTAGCAAACGGGTTAAAGAAGGCATTTGGATCAAAATCTGCAGGTTGTGGTACTTCATGGTTCAGAAGATCATCAGCTGGTTCAGCGTCGTTGGATGTGGTTTGTTCAACTGTTGTTGTAGAATCTACTGGTGGTGCTTCCTCAACAGTAGTTGTTGTAGCAGGTGTATCAGGTATTGGATGTTGATCAGGTTGAGCAGCGGAAACATTGGATACACCTGGTGCACGTTCATCAATATCATCACTAAACAGAGGAGCAAATAGTTGTTCCATTTGACGTCGAGTAAGTTGTAAACTAGGTTCAATTGATGATGGGGTTTGGGGGAAGTTTAGACGGTTATGTCCGGGTTCCAAGCTGTTATGCTCAGAAGCCATTTCTGTAAGCTCATCGAAATTGGCATGAATCATTTCCATAATCTCCCTTGTACGACGATTCCAGATTCGGTAACCTTTAGAATTTTCACAGTATCCAACAAAGACTCCAATGTCAGCTTTAGCTTTGAGCTTTCCAAAGTCATCACGATCATTATTTGGATAGCAAAGAGATCCAAAGACATGAAAGTGTTTAAGATTCGGTTTGTGGTTGTGGATAAGCTCATAAGGTGTTTTGTTGTGGCGTTTAGAAATCATTGAACGGTTCTGACTGTAGCATGCAGTTGACACGGCTTCAGCCCATAAGTAATTTGGAAGTTTAGCATTAATTAACATTGTTCTTGCAGCTTCCACTAACGTACGGTTTCGTCTTTCAACAACTCCGTTTTGTTCGGGTGTTCGTGCAATTGATGTTTGATGCTCAATTCTTACTTTCTCATAATAAGCACGAAGAGTTTGATTAACAAATTTAGTTCCTTTGTCTGTTCTGACTTGTCTGACTGTGTTCCGGAGCTGAACTTGAATTTTCGTGAAAAAGGTGATGATCATCTGTGGAGCTTGATCTTTACTTCGAAGAAAATAAACCCGAGTCCATCTTGAGTAGTCATACACGATTACCAAAACGTAGCGTTTGCCATTAATCGTCTGCACGCGCATCGGTCCACACAAATCCATGTGAAGAAGATGAAGCACATGTTGTGAGTTGTGCTCCACCTTTGAAGAAAAATGAGCACGAGTGCTTTTTCCTTGTTCACAAGCTGAGCATAGGTGATCTTTAGAATACCGAAATCTTGGGAGACCTTCAACAAGTTTGTATCGTGCAAGATTGGTTATGGTTTGAAAGTTTAGATGTGAGAGACGATGGTGCCATAACCAGGATTTTGTAGATGTAGCCTTAGAAAGTAGACAGATGGGAGATGAAGCAATCATGTCTTGCATTGAGATTGTGTAAATACTTGATGTGCGTTGACCAGACATAAGATCATTTCCTTGTAGATCATGAATGAAACAATTTTTCTTTCTAAAATCAATTTCCAAATCTCCATCACAGAATTGACCGACTGAAAAAAGATTGTGATCGAGACCTTCCACATAATAAACTCTGCTAATCTCGATATTCCCATTGATGTAATCTCTGAAGCCCATGATAGCCGCGAAGTGATCATTCTCGAATCTGACAGTGCCAATGAACTTTGATACAAAGTTTGATAACAGTTTGAGATTGCATGTCATGTGTCGGGAACATCCGCTATCAACAACCCAGAGGATGATATGTATCACCTGCATTCAACACAGATGACACAGATGGAATAGAAGTAGATGTGGAACACGAAGAGTTAGAGGGTTCCGAAGCAGTTATAGGTGAAACACACATGTTTATGATTTTAGGTATCCATGTAAATCCAAGTATATTATGTATCCATTTCTGCCATCTCCAACTAGTCTTAGCTTTGGTCTTAGTGAATGCACTAGGTGATAACTTCTTCCTAGGAGGTGAAGTGGGTTCAAGGGGTACATCAATGATTAAAGCATGAGCACTAGAAGGCAGTTTACCTAGCACAGACTTAGAAGCATTAGTGGGCCTAGAGGTATTCCATTTTCTATTGTTCTGCTTACGAGTTAAGATAGTCTTAGCAACACATTTTGTCATGACAACCAGAAAACATACTTTTACGACAACCAACACAAGAAGCTTCAAATTTAACATTTAAAGTACTTAACGGTTCAGCATTCGTTACAACACTTTTTCCATTACATTTGTCAGACGCAATATCTAAAGTGGGTGCAACTTGAGATTTATTCAAAGTCCTAAGGTGTTCTTCTACTTCAGCATTCGTTATTGTTCTTTTCTTACTTTGCAACTTCCTATTCTTCCTTGTATTGCTCCTAGGCTGTGAAGTGCTGGCGTTGGGAAAAGAGGCAACTATTCCTGTGTCAGTAGATGGAAGCATATTAGATTCTTGTGGTTTGTCATTAGATGTTCTAGAGTCATTTTGAATCTGTTTAGGTGCAGTTACTACAGTGTTACTATCCCTATCTGGCTTAAGTTTCACCAACTCTGGCTTTAGATCATTGATTTTGGGTAACAAATCTAGATTTTCAGAACGAGTGAGCCCTTCTCGTCGTAAAACATCTTTGGTATATGCAAGATGATTATCAACATCTTTTGACGCTTGAGCACGAGTCTTTTTGAGTAAATCAAATATGACACCATATTCCTGTTTGACTTTTGAAATTTCTTGTTCATATTTTGAAATTTGACACTTCAAAGACGCGTTTTGATCATCCAGTTGCTCAAGTTTTGGATTAAGAGTTTTGGTTTGCAACTGGTTGAGTTTGTGTTGTAAAGCGAGTTCTCGATTTTGACAATCTTTTTGACACCATTGAAGACGACGTTTTGAATATGAAAGCTCGTTTAACAAATGTTCATTTTCAACTTTTAAAGACGTGATTTGTGACACATTATTAGTATTCTCAACATTTGCAACAGAATCAACAGAATCAGCAGAGATATAATCAAATGCATATGCAACAGAATGTAATAACACCACGTTATGGATATCAGCACAGATAACATCTTCCAAGAGTCGATCAACATCTTTTCGTAACATTTTCTTTTTACGTTTTGTATTTGAAATAGATGTTTCTGTTTTCTCGAAAACTATTTTCATCAGTCCAAGTTCCTTATGAAATTCCCTTACCCAATAAAATGCACAAATTTTCAAGTTTTGAACATGGGGTAAAATTCTTTTCTGAAAAATATCTCTTTGTTCTCGCGCCTGAGGGGATTGAAAATGTTCAATTTTTATTTCAGAATGAAATTCAATCTCACGTTCTAAAAGTTTGATGTCAGATAGGAAAGTGTCAAAATATCTAAGAATTTGACGACTTTCGGGTATTGATTTTACTTCACTGAGTGAAGGTAAAGGACCATTAATTTGTGCAGAATTGAGTTGGGGACCAACATTAGAAGACTCAGACATAGGTGTGATAACCCAAGGTATGTTAGAAGTATCCTTTTGAGCGACGAAAGTGACGGCTTTTGAATAGTTAAATGGTTTGTTATAAACAACATTTTCTAATATTTATCGACTCTCGTCTTCTGCATCTAATTCCTCTTGACGGTTATATTCAACAACACTCATAATGAAATCATCAATTCTATGTTACTTGTAAACTTCAGGATTTGGTTTGAATGCTCTATTTGAAAACTTAGGTTTGTAATCAGCAAGATTCGGTCCATATCCATTTGGATTTGGTTTGAAAGTAAACTTTTGAATCGTTGTGATTGATTCACCATGTTTATAAACAACATTTCGAAACTCTTTGATTTTGTTTTGTAAGTCAACAATATCCTCAAGATAGGCATCTATTCATTTCGTTGAATGCTTTTTGTACTCAGAGAACTGTTTTTGACAAGTTAACAACTCAGACTTGGCTTTTTGAGTTTCCAAAGTGAGAGCGTTAAGTTGTTGTTTATGATCATATTTCAGTTGTTCTATTTGAGACAACAAAGCATTATTTGATGCGACTAGATCACGTATCTATTTTTCTAATGATTTTTCATTATGGTAAGATTTAGCAAAAGCGACTTCAAAACCTTTTTCACGTTTTTCTTGAATTTGAAAAACTTTGAGTTGATTTTTTAAGCATTCAATATCCCTAGTTAACAGTGCATTTTTATTTTTTAATTGCTGATTGAGTTCACAACATTGTTCCATTCGGGATTGTTGGTCATGAAGTAAGAGCTCAATATATGGATTAGGCAAAGGTTTAGCGTGTTCAACGTGAGTTTCAACATGATCATTATTCAGATCCTCAAGTATAAGCACGGAGTCAACTTGATTATCAATGGTAACCATAAGGTCATCTTGATCGTCAAATGTAACTACTGGATCCATTTGAGTATCATCAGAATGAGATGTAGACGACTCATGTTGAACATTCTGAGCCTCGTCGGATGCAGATGTTGGCTGAGATATCAGATCAGTGATTAATATGGTTTGATCCGGTACCTTAGACAAGCCGTCAGTGTCATACACTGGGCCTGTGTCACTCATGTGGAGTTCGTGCATATTTGCCATCAACATAAGCGTTGCATTAGCCGCAAGTCCTCCATATCATCATCCGAGTCTGCATCGCCATAAAACTATGTTCTTTGTTTGTGAGGGTTCCACCAGCTTCATCCTTGAGAGCCAAAAGTAAAGCCTCTTTGTGATAAGCACTGCCTCTAGTCCTCGGCTTTGGGCATGCATTAGCCAAGTGACCCTTCTCATTACGATTATAGCAACGAAGACCATTAATCCCATTCGAGCATTACCTGTTCAACCACTTGAGCCCTTTGTTGTTGTGGAGCACCCATGTTATTCCTTCCCCCTGGATTAAACCCTTGACCACCGCCCATCTGACGAACATTTCCTCGATTCTGAACTTCAAAACGTCCATTGTTAACAACAGCATGATTCCTTGTGTTGGATGAGGTACGAATGCGATTGTTGGATTTGTTTGAGTATCGGCCGAAGGCTCTAGCAATCATGACAAACCCTTGCTGCAATGCATCGAAAGCTTCTGTATCCTCATTAGATTCACTGTAAAGTGCTTGATCATTGTTGTTGTTGTATGGAACCAATTGAGTTTCTTGAGATTGGTGTTGTGACGGATCATAAGGTTTTATTTTAGCAGATGGTTGAGCAGCGGGTTGTGGAGGATTTGTGAATACAGTTTGTAAGTTCGGGAATTGAGGATAACAAGTTTGAGCCCACAAAGCTAATTTTTGATTATCCGGAAGTGAAGGTGAAACAGTTTTTCCACGGATAACCCTTTCTTTGTCAACTTCTTTTTTATGTGGCTCCAAATAGTCGTACAACAATCCGTAAGTAGCATGATGAAGATTCTTCGCTTGACGGATGAAAATGACATATTTTTCCCAATCAGGACCAAGCTACTCAGGAACTTAGTGTTGACAGCAATTCTTGGCATGATGATGTTGTGTTTGTCCAAGTCATTGATGATGTCTGAGAATCGATGATGATATGACTCTAATGTCTCCCCTGGTTCAATCATGAAGTGTTCATAAGAAAAGTAGATTTTGGATTCCATGTCTTCTTGATTGAGTTCAGTGCCTTCCATGAGAAGATGAATATGTTCCCACATTGCTTTAGCAGTCTTTTGAGCATCAACACTTCGAAGGATCGGATTGGGTAATCCCAAAAGGATGTATTGCATTGCTAGTTCATCGGCTTCAAAATGTAGAAGTTCATCAGCAGTGAGGTCATTGAGACTTACAATGTTGGTGACATCACCTCTTGGTGGATTGGCATTTGGATCTCCGGTTGTAACGACAGTAGGCATCTGAAATGGACCTTCCAGGATGACCTTCTTTAAGAACTTTCCATGTGGCTTCTTTAGATCACAAAACCTAAAGAACCTAATCACCCATTGATCGTAGTTTCTGGGAGTGAGCATTGTAGGTCTATCATGTGATCTAGCCTCATGAATGGATTGTTGGCTACTTAAAGCTTCACACATCTTTGTAAAACCAAGACGGTTCCTTCATAGTATTCCTGGATGGATGTTGATTGTGAAATTTTGTGTAAGGTTGTACTTGAAGACTAGGTGGTGGTTGAATCATTTGTGGTTGAATTGCTCCTTGAGGGAATTGTTGTCAAAATTGTTGTTGTTGTTGTTGTTGTTGTTGTTGTTGTTGTTGTTGTAATTGTTGGTAAAATTGTTGTTGTTGATTGAGTTGTTGTTGTTGTGGATACACATGAGGGAAGTAGTTAGAGTATGGTGGTTGAGACATCTTGAAACTTGTGTTGTAAAATGGATCTTTGTAGTTGAGTGAAACTTTGTTGATGAAGAATCCTTAAGCGTAGAAATCAAGCTTAGGCAAAGAAAACCTTAGGCGTAAAATCACCAACTTACGCGTATGATTAGCTTACGCGTAGGGTTAAGGAACCGTAGCTTATGTGTAAGACAAAGGCTTAGTAGTAGAATGGTTATGCTTAAGAATTGCTTATGCGTAAGACAAGGCTTAGGCGTAAGACAAGGCTTAGGCGTAAAGATTCTGCGCGTAAGGGTTTGCTTAGGCGTAAAACTAGGGTTTTGCCCAAAAATCCTTTACACTTATTCCAGTGTAAAAGATATCCAAATTCGAAGTGTTTTCAGGCTTATCCAAGCAAGAAAACACTGAGTAAACCAAGAACATTGAAGATCAAACCTTGAAATGCTTATGCGTAACTGATAAGGTTTTAAAATGTACCTTTTTGAGGGGTCGTTTAAGCCCTTATTTGATCACTTTTGTATCTGTTATTACTTGATATCGTTCCTTTTCACTTTTTAGGTATCTTGAAGGCAAAATGCTGGAATGACACTTATTCGGACGAAAAGGCGCGAATATACGAAGAAAATGGCCAAAGTCAAGAATTGTCAGGACCGATTAATATATAGATTTATGTGGTTTGGAGGTCGGGGTTGGTGGAAGAAGATGAAGATCTTCATCCTTTTAGAGAGAGAAACTAGAGAGAGGGAGGAGAAGATAAGGATAACTTTTATTTGATAAACACAAACAAACACTAACCAAATGATTCACCTCACCCCTCATGGAGAGTCATGAGGGGTATATATATAGGCCCTATCTTTGCCACTTAAATGATACTAGTCCCTAAGGGCAAAGTGTACAACGCATCTAGTCCAATTCACGTAAATGACGTTATCTTTAGAAAAAGCGAGGCTAACAATCTCCCTCCAAGATAGCGTCACACGTGAATGGTTACAATGAGACCTATAAATACATAACAAAGTAAATTACAATAGTAATGAACAATGTTGACTTTCTTGAAGTGCAGAGTCTCTGTAGTCTAGATACTGAGGCAAACTTGAAGTTCTCCCTTCCGATGACCTCGGCAAATTATCTTCTTGTAGCTCTGAACTTCAACTGTAACGGTCTAGTTAGGTTATCACTCCCTCCTAACTAGTGAGCCTTTTTTCTTTCATTGCTCCCTCCTGAACCGACAACTCTCTTCCAACACGCATCGGAGAAAGTATACTCTTGAAGCACAATGGTTGTCGTTCTGGGAACATCGTAACAACATAACTCACTTAGTATTGCATCCAAGTTGGTAAAAAACCTCGATGTACACCACACTACTTCTCCTTCTTCAGTCTTAAGCAAAATCCCTTCGTAATCCAATCACGGAAGATGAAATACCAACTTCTCCCTCCTGATGGTTGCGAGCTATCGGAATCATCATAATGTTGCGTACATACGGTATTACCTTCTTGATGCAATATTAACATCATAGCATGATCAAATTTCCGTGAGAATATGTCGCCAAAATACTCTCAATATACGTCTCTCAAACCAACCTGAAAACGAACCTCCTTTGAATTCACCGGCTAATTGTAATGACCACATATGGAGATAACCCGATACAACTGACTTGAAAAGGAAGCAAACATCCCAACTTGTGACTTGGTGCTTGTTCTAAATTTTTGAACAATCCACAACTTCGTGTGACACTGAGCACAACAACGTAACTCCTTAAAGTGATGGTTACACACTGTGAGCACTACAACGTAACTCCTTTCCAGTTATAACCAGATTTTCAAATTTCATAATGTGCTCCAACAAGTTATCTTGAGACATGCATCCAACCAACCATCGTCTCAAAGATAAAGAAGTCCACCCGTGAAATGTCACGTCAATTCCGCATCAATAATACCGTACAAAAACCCCGTAGTCATTTTTTCAAATCTTTGCTCAAGCCGTGAATTATATATCCCTCCGTGAAAATTAACCATACCAAAAATATTACTTTTAGTCCAAAAAATATGAAAACAACATGTCTTAACATACTTTCGGATTGATACCAATTGTCAGGACCGATTAATATATAGATTTATGTGGTTTGGAGGTCGGGGTTGGTGGAAGAAGATGAAGATCTTCATCCTTTTAGAGAGAGAAACTAGAGAGAGGGAGGAGAAGATAAGGATAACTTTTATTTGATAAACACAAACAAACACTAACCAAATGATTCACCTCAACCCTCATGGAGAGTCATGAGGGGTATATATATAGGCCCTATCTTTGCCACTTAAACGATACTAGTCCCTAAGGGCAAAGTGTACAACGCATCTAGTCCAATTCACGTAAATGACGTTATCTTTAGAAAAAGCGAGGCTAACAAGAATCGAGACACTCAGGCTGCTGGAACTAAAGGGGACGGAGTCAGGTGTTATCTGCGACGCCGTCGCATCACTTTTGTGATGGCTCAGTAGCCAAATTGCTTATTTACAAGTGACGGTGTCAGGTTTTAAAAGAGTAGGTCCTCGCAACTCAGACGGCCTAGATTTGATCCAGACGACATCAAAGACTAAAGGGGACGGCGTCACAAGCATAAGGTGACGCCGTCGCAAGACTAACGTGGCCAAGACGAAACCCTAATGACGGAAACCCTACGGCGTCACAAATCAAAAGGTGACGCCGTCGCATATGTAATCTTATATATAAAATCCGAATTTTTTAGTTTTCAGTGTGTAGTCTTTTGGAGTAAAAACCTAAAACGAACCAAGGCTGTCTTGTACAGTATTTTAGGGTTCCAAACCCTATCTTACATCAAGATAAGTGTTTTACTTCATTAATTTAATTATGTCTTCAATTGATTATGTGTATGCCTGCATGTTTACCATGTCCGGCTAAATTACATATGTGTTTGTTAGATATATGAAGCCTAGTTGTTAATTATTGTTAGGTTGTCTCTTATCTTAATTATAATTGGCTTAGGAGTGCGACTAGGCTATCGTTGTGTTTAATACTTGATAAATCGTTGATAGTTTATGAATGACTTAGTGGATTTCGTTTACTAAACCCAAAGATAACCTCAAAGTTAGTTTATGAATGACTTAGTGGATTTCGTTTACTACATTTAAAGGTGACTTCAAAGAGTTAGGGAATGCACACCTTACGACCTTAGAAAACACAACGCGTTAAGAATAAGGACGTGACAATTCAACCATCAATAGGAGATAACTAGGGAGTAGTAGCATCTAGGTAAACACATCTTTAAATCATCATACGAGCACACAACAATAGACATAGACTATCCTCACCCTAGCTTAGATTAGATAATTAGATAAGTAGAAGTAATCGGTTTCCCCCCAAATCCAAACCCCGAGATTCGTAATTTCCATTTTCTAAAAAACATAAAAAGCTAAAAAAATAATCTTCCTCAACCCCAACCTTAGCGTAGTAATTTCTCACTAGCATTCCTATTCCCCTAGAGAACGATATCAATACCCGTGGCTTACCCTAATACTACACTACAACGATTAGGTTTACTGCCTAGGGTGTTGAAAAACTTGCTCGACGAAAAGGAAGTTCCTTTGACCCCGAACGACGCGTGTAGCGTTATCAAGTTTTTTGGCGCTACCGGGAATAAAATAGCTAGTTAGGAGTCCACCTCGTTTAGGTTTCTTTGCTTGATTCCTATCAAGTAATTTTTTTCTCATTTTTAGCTTCCTCGTAGTCTATCCCCCTTCTTCGTGACCTTTGGTCATAACCCCATCACTTTTCATCATGGAAGGTGATAACCAACCACCATTCATCAACCTACCACCAAATGACCCGCCAAGAGGCCGTACTCTTGGTGAATACTCGATACCAAGCCACCTAGGCTATAGGAACACCATTGAGCTTCCCGACCAAGCCCAAACTATGGCCCTGCGATCCGACACCATCCGGTTGGTGCAAAACGGATATGCATTCCATGGACTTCGTTCCGAAGATCCTAATCAAGATCTTAAGGATTTCCTTAAAATTGTCGATTCCATCGACCTCGATGCTACTACTCTGGAGACCACGCGTCTGCGTCTCTTCCAATTCTCTCTACGGGACCAAGCTAGTAATTGGCTTGAGCGACTTCCCGCCGGTTCCATCTCAAGTTGGGATGATCTCACCTCTCGCTTCCTTGCTTAATTTTTCCCACCTGGGAGAACCACTAAGCTTAGGAATGATATCTTGATGTTCCAACAACATCAAGGCGAAACTCTGTACGAGGCGTGGACTCGATTTAAGGACTTGCTCCACAAAGTCCCTCGTCACGGAATTGATCTTTGGCTCCAAGTCCAACTCTTCTATGATCATGTCAACTTCCCCACCAAGCGATCCATTGACCAAGCGGCCGGTGGAAAACTTAGTGATCTCACCGTGGAAGAATCATAGGGTACAATAGAGGACCTTGCCCTCTATGAAAACGAATGTTGGAATGACCCCCGTGAGTTGTCCAAAACTGATAAGGCAGTCTCTTTGCCTCCCATTGACTCACAACCTTCCAATCGTAGGATGCTCGAACTTGAAGATCAATTCAAATTCCTAATGAGCTCCTACGAGACTCCTAAGCTCGAGCCAAATAACTTAGGAAAATCCTACAACAACCCTCCAAACACCGGAACTTCCACTAGTCTTGAGGGAATGGTGTCCAAATTCATGTCATCTCAAGAGGCTCGATTGACGCAACTTGAAGCCGATTTCAAGCAACGACAAAGCGAGATGACAACCAAGCTCGACACCCTCTTAAAAGCCTTCAATGGACAAAGGGATGAAATACAGGAAAAAATGGCGGAGATGATGGACTTAGTGAAAGAGTACACTAAGATGAAGATTCCCGAGAAGTTAGTGAGGAACAATGAGCACGCCACCCCCACTTTGTCTGTTAACTCCATTTCCATTGCTTCCGATGAGGATGGAGCAGTTGAGAAGAAGGAGCCTGAGAGCAGCAAGGATAGTAAGGATAAGAATGAGGCTCGGACTGATGATGAACCCAAATTCATCAAGCATTACCTTAAGCGTGAGATCAATAAGAAAACAATCGTTAACCAAGTGAAAAACTTTAGGTGCAATGATGTTCTTAGGAAAGCCCTCTTAGGTGAAATAGGAGAGGAAGAGTATGACACCATGCCTATTGGACCTTTGTACGAGTCAATTCTGAGAAAGCCATTAACTATGAAGCAAGAGATCTCTGGGAACTTTGTAATTCCATGTACCATAGGTGACTTAGAGAACCTAAATGCCTTGGCCGACCAGGGATCCGATGTAAACATAATGCCGCTGTCAGTCTATAATAAGTTGACTAAGGAGGAACCAACTAAGACCAATCTTAGACTTTCCTTAGCAAATCATTCATATGTTTATCCCATAAGAATATCGGAGGATGTCTTAATTTAGATTGCCAATATTGTCTATCCGGTGGACTTCGCAATTGTAGACATTGAGGAAGGTAAAAACCTGCCATTAATCCTGGGAACACCTTTCCTGACCACCGCCAAGGCAACCATCAAATGCGGTGAAGGGATTATGATACTCAAAAGTGGAAAAGGACAAGTTAGGATACATGTTGTTCCGAGATATCCTTTGAAGATTATGGAGAAGGTAAAAGATAAGAATTCACAGATCTCCAATAATGCCGTTAAGAAGAAAATGGCTGAATGGGAAAAAGGTCTTAGAGAATTCATGGTTCAAGGGTTAAATGCGACATTGTGGAAACGTGATAAAAAGTTAGGAAATAACTATACCACAATACCACAAAATCAAAAGAACCATAAGGAATTTTTGAATGGAGAAAAGGTGCTTTTGTATAAATCAAGAATAAAAGCATTATGGGGAAGGAATAAGCCAAGATGGTTTGGGCCTTATACGGTGAAAGAAACTAATCCAAAAAATAAAACTGTTATCATAATAGACGATGTTGGAAGAGAACTCATGGTGAGCATACAACGTCTACAACCTTTTGATGAAGGCTTAGTGGAAGAAAAGAAGGACGGCAATGAAGTCACGTAGGGGCACGACTTCGAGTCTAACTACAAGACTCATAAATAAAGAAAAGCTCTTCGTGGGAGGCAACCCATGCTTAATTGTTTGCTTGTTAGTGTGTCGTATATCTTTTTAATTATTGTTTATTCTCATGTTTAAATTTGTAAAAATGCTTTATTTTGTCTTTAACCTCGTCTTAATTACATATAAAGGTATTTTACATAAGGGATAAGTGTAGGGAGGATTACACACGTTTTCAAAAGAAACATGAACATAAGAATTTCAATTAATTAAAAGATATACATGTGTGTTTGTTCGAGTCAAATGCTTGTATCGAGTTATAATGGATGTTTTGCAAGAAATTTTTCCAGATTCTAAAGATGTAAATTTTCCAGAATTTTTTCCAGAAAATCGCAGACCAGCTTTTGTCAGGTTAACCTGACGGCGTCAGATCGCGACGCATCAGGAAGGAGCAAAACAACTTATTACTTTTTCTCGTTTTCTCGAGCTACTTATAATTTTTGAATTTTCCGGTCTTAATTTTCCGAAATTCGTGAAACATCCATTCCACAAGAATTATATCCTAGTTTAGTAGAGTCATATATATATTGTTACCGATTTTACGCGAAGGTTTCGTTTGTTTTCTTCAAGTGTGCAGGTTTAATTTATCAAGAAGAAGATACATAAGATGAGAAGGAGCTTTTCACGCAAACGTTCTTCTTGAAGAAAGATGTAACCACCACTTTACACGGATCCTACCGAGCTAATCAGGGGAGTACTAGTTTCTTTCATCTTTTATTACCTTCCATTATCATAACTTTGATACTTTCGGGGAACATTGGGGACAATGTTCAGTTTAAGTGCAGGGAGGGAAAATAAAACGGGAACTTTGAAACTGTGCTTATCCTTAAATATTTGTTTTGTCCAATTGAACTTGTGTAATAAACCATGAGAAAATGTCGGTTAGGGTAATTTTGGCACGAAATTTAAAATTTTTCATGACATATAGGAGTGGGCCATTAGTCTTAATAAAGAGTCTCATGGATAGGAAGTTATATGACTAGCACAAAAACCCTTTACCACTTAAATTCCACCCAAAATGTGAGGATCGCCCTTAGATTAGTAGGAATTAAAACATTCATCTTTAGTGCTTAGTGTGTGAACCGGTAGTATAATAGATTCTAGAACTTGTTTTGTGATGCATTCCGAGATCGCTAGTAAGACTACACTTGTGTAGTTAGGAATAACTAAATGATAAGAGGCATTAGGATAACCCTTGTTTAATACCCGTAATATAATTACTTCTTCCACATCGGTTGAGTAATTCCCCCACACCTTTGCGTTGTACTCATCTTTAGTACACGATACCCCTAGTTAACCCCTCAGAGCCTATCCTTTTCGCGGTTCTCGTGATGTTTCGGTTTTTCGGAATATCAATGAAGAGCATTGTTTACACCCCACTCCCAAATGTACACCCAAATCGCCTTAGCCTACCTTGTATGCACTCACTTTTAGTGCATTATTGTTATCACCCTAAAAACCCTTAGTTCAATTAAATTGTTGCTTGCATAAGTTGCTAAGTCGAGTCATATCCTTTGTATACAGTTTTGGGAAGATTGGGACTCATGGGAAAAGTTAAAGTTTATGAAATGACGGGAAGGGAACGTTAAATTCAAATTCCCTTTATTTGCGTAATAATGTACTCCAAGTGTTTTGATCTTTTCAATTCGGGTCAAATTAGTGTTAGAGTAATAAAAAATCGAGTGTAGGGATGTGCCTATAAATCCCTATCATTTTGATGTTATCGTAGAGTAAAAGTGTATAAAAAAAAAAAAAAAAAGGGCTACCATCCTACATCTATCTTTAAATTTATGTTTGTTTGTTTCAATTATCTAGAGTCTAGAGTGTCGAGTCTTAGCTTAGCAACGCCATTCTTCGCATGCTTGTAACATAAAGATTTTTGACTTGTCACCACTAAATAGCCTATCCCACCAAACCCTTTGTTTCCCTACCGTAAGCCTAACATTACAACCCTTTAAAAGACCTCTTTGATAGTCTTTCCTAGGTGCTTATGCCAAAGCGATGGAGGTTTGATCTAGCCTCAAGCCTATGGTAATCTATGTACTAGGACCGGTTAATGAGTGTTTATCTTCCATTTCCAACTTGTTATATTTCATATACACCCGAGAGATGTGAGTATCCAAACACCCCATGTGAGGTGCTAGTATGTAATTTCCGTGCTTGTTATGAATTTTGCGGGGCTTATATGTGTTGTGGATTGTTTTAAACCAATGCTTCATGACCCCTAACTTATAAATTAATTGGCTAAAAGCATATTTGCTTGAGGACAAGCAAATACCAAGTGTAGGGATATTTGATAACGTTTTAAAATGTACCTTCTTGAGGGGTCGTTTAAACCCTTATTTGATCACTTTTGTATCCATTATTACTTAATATCGTTCCTTTTCACTTTTTAGGTATCTTGAAGGCAAAATGCTGGAATGACACTTATTCGGACGAAAAGGCGCGAATATACGAAGAAAATGGCCAAAGTCAAGAATCGAGACACTCAGGATGCTGGAACTAAAGGGGACAGCGTCAGGTGTTATCTGCGACGCTGTCGCATCACTTTTGTGACGGCTCAGTAGCCTAATTGCTTATTTACAAGTGACGGTGTCAGGTTTTAAAAGAGTAGGTCGTCGCAACTCGCACGCCTAGATTGATCCGACGGCCACAAGCATAAGGTGACGCCATCGCAAGACTAACGTGGCCAAGACGAAACCCTAATGACGGCAAAACAAACGACGGCCACAAATCAAAGGGTGACGCTGCCGCATATGTAATCTTATATATAAAATCCGAATTTTTTAGTTTTCAGTGTGTAGTCTTTTGGAGTAAAAACCTAAACCGAACAAAGGCTGTCTTGTACAGTATTTTAGGGTTCCAAACCCTATCTTACATCAAGATAAGTGTTTTACTTCATTAATTTAATTATGTCTTCAATTGATTGTGTGTATGCTTGCATGTTTACCATGTCCGGCTAAATTACATGCGTGTTTGCTTAGATATATGAAACCTAGTTGTTAATTATTGTTAGGTTGTCTCTTATCTTAATTATAATTGGCTTAGGAGTGCGACTAGGCTATCGTTGTGTTTAATACTTGATAAATCTTTGATAGTTTATGAATGACTTAGTGGATTTCGTTTACTAAACCCAAAGATAACCTCAAAGTTAGTTTATGAATGACTTAGTGGATTTCGTTTACTACACTTAAAGGTGACTTCAAAGAGTTAGGGAATGCACACCTTACAACCTTAGAAAACACAACGCGTTAAGAATAAGGACGTGACAATTCAACCATCAATAGGAGATAACTAGGGAGTAGTAGCATCTAGGTAAACACATCTTTAAATCATCATACGAGTACACAACAATAGACATAGACTATCCTCACCCTAGCTTAGATTAGATAATTAGATAAGTAGAACTAATCGGTAGAAATACCAAACCCCCAAATCCAAACCCCGAGATTCGTAATTTCCATTTTCTAAAAAACATAAAAAGCTAAAAAAATAATCTTCCTCAACCCCAACCTTAGCATAGTAATTTCTCACTAGCATTCCTATTCCCCTAGAGAACGATATCAATACCCGTGGCTTACCCTAATACTACACTACAACGATTAGGTTCACTGCCTAGGGTGTTGAAAAACTTGCTCGACGAAAAGGAAGTTCCATTGACCCCGAACGATGCGTGTAGCGTTATCAGTAACAACTAGGGTTTTGTTATGCGTAAGTTTTGCCAAAACTAAGATTTCTTTCCAGAAGTGTTTCTAAACCAGATTTTTATGATGAAACAGCTTCAATATCACCAAAATAACATAAAAGTGTGAAACTTGATGATACAAAACTAGTTATCACCTTACGCGTAGGATAGATAACACGTATAAAAGCAAGCTTAAAAACAAAGAAATACACTTAAAGTTTGAAACTTTTTGCCAAAAACTTAAACTTTAACACCTAATAACCTTGAAAGTACAAGAATCTTGGATTTGAAAGTGTAAAAAATGAGTTTTTATGCGTATGAAAGTTTGTAAACCGAGAGTTACGCGTATACTTAAAACTTCAAAAACAAAAAATGTTCACCCAACTATTTGGCAATTGATACCACTGTTAGGTTCCCATATTTGTAACACAAGCATCAATATAAGAAGTAGAGAAGAAAGTGATCGGTTGAACAAGAGATCAATCTATACGCGTAGGACTATAAGAAATGTTATGCGTGAGCATTGAGAGAAAATGAACAACCAACCATCTAAGGATGGTTTACATGAGGTATTTATAGGAAGGAACTGGGGCAACATGCAAGTTCCCTTCCTATCCTTATTAGGCTTGGGCCAAGGCTTATGGGCCTTCTACATAAGTCTTAGCTTAATAACAAACATAAAGGCCTAATTAAGCTAACTATTACATATTAATTACTAACACTTGTAATCTAGTTTAGGAGTGATTCCAACAAGAAGAAAGGCTCTTGATTGTATTATCTTGGAAATTTTTCAGCCATTCCTCTTGCTCCTTTTGCCTCTTGGTTGAATCCACAAGGTACTTGTTAATAATTTCCTCCAAGTTAGGTCTTCTTTCATTACGCTCATAATACGGTGGTGGTCCTCCACGATACCCATTACGATTATCCCCGTAGAAAGGCCTATTCTCTCCATATTTAGCTTCCTCGATCGTATCTTCTTTGTTAATTTTAGGACAATTCTTAGTCAGATGTACCCCACCACAATTTTCGCAGCCGACTTGGATGGCATGAACAGTTTCTTTGATTTTTAGCATATCTCGACCGAGATTCTCAAGCTTGTTGGTTATTGCTGCAATTCCATCGAAACTTCCACCTTGGTTTCTTTTACTTCCTCCGTCGTACCATTTTTGAGAATGATCAGCCATTTTTTGAATGGCTTCAATTGCAAGAGTAGGAGTCATATTCGGGATAGGTCCTTGATAGTCCACCATCTGCCTTGTACTTACGTTGATTCCTTTGTAAAAGAAGTTGACCTTTTGCTTGTTGTTCAGATCAAGTGTAGGACACTTGTAAAGGAGATCGTTGTATCTATCCCAGGCTTGATACAATGTTTCATCGCCTTCTTGTTTGAAATTATGGATTTCCAAAAGCTGGTTAGAAATCTCCGATGGCGGATAATATCTCTGAATAAAGTGCTTCTTCAGTAGAGCCCAAGTATAAATTGCCCGGCGAAATCTTCGATACATCTTCCGCGCCCAAGAAGAGTCATGGGAATACCCTTAGCATAACAAAGATCATGAGACACGCCGGAATGTTGAAAAGGCTAGCGATGTATAGGACATTTTCAACGTGCTCATATGCATCTTCGCCCCTGTTTCCGAAAAAGGGTTAGCACGAAGCTCCCTCATAAATTGGTCTTTGATTTCGAAACGGACATCCGCTCTAATCGTCGGTCTTACTAGACCCGCCCTTGTTCTCGCTCTTGTCAACGCCAAATATTCCTCAAGAGTGAGGTCATCGATGTTAACAACTTCCATGGTACCTGAAAACTCGAAATATGATCGTGAGAATAATAGAAAAGTTTAAAATGAAATGAAAGACTTAATATTAATCCTAATATAACTCCCCGACAGCAGCGCCAAAAACTTGATGCAGGTTTTAATCTGACCTGTGTTTTAATATTTATAAAGTCTCGTTATACCTATGGTCTACCCTAATGCACTAACGGCAAAGAAAATGTACGGTCGTATGTAGTGTAGTATTCGGTAAAGCCGAGGTCGTCCCAAGAGCTATGTGTGTTGGATTATTACTAAGTCTAAGTGTCACAGATTTTAATAATGATTTCGATAAGGATTAAATTATTAAACTACTAAAGCAGATAAAAGCAAATAAAGGCAAAGGATAAATCAATAGAGGAGAGTGGTGCTAACCTAGTTATTCCTCCTAGCTAGTAATGTCTACGTCTACTTACTTCTAATTACTTCAAGTGGGGTCAAAGTCGAGAGGACAACATTTGGTCAATTCGCCCTAACCTATCAGCAAAGATGCCACCACAGGAGAAGTCAGGTGTCCCCTCATAAGTCATGTTGTTCCTGGTCCCTAAGCCAAGTCATTAAGTACCGCTACATGCTAGATTTATAATAGTGATTGCCCGGGCGTTAGCAACTTAAACACTCACCCCTAATTCTTAAGTTCATCCAAACGGTAGGTGATCAGTCGGTCAAATTGCACAAGTAGAAAGGGTCGCCGCTTGGTCATATCTTACCCTTCCCATCTCAGTCCGCTCACCTAGGGTCAGTTGGTCATATCTCCTAGGCAATTGGCCTCTACCGCCATTCAAAACTACCGAAACAAGGGTAGCTACTAATAAACTATGCATGCATACACTTAGAAATAATTATACGGAAGTAATATAAACGCAAACAAAACAATTAAGGAACCATAACTAGGCCAGCACCAAGAGGTGCTTAGCCGCCATATTAACCATACAAATCAATTCAATATTCAAAGTTACGAAATACATGAATCAAAAGTAAGGAAAAGATAAAATGCTAATGCTTATCGTAGGGGAGTGATTTCTCCCTTGGAGACACCTCCGTATGCTCCTCTAGACCTGCCTTTGGCTTTTTCCCACATTCTCTGTTGTTGTGTGGAATGGGATGATTAGAAATGTTGGAATTCGGGGGTATTTATAGGCGGTTAAATCTAGGTTACTGGCGAACTAATATAAGAGTTACGCCGTAACCATCAATTCCTTTGTATTTTGCACTAGATCTGCTGGTTACGGCGTAACCTTATTAGTGGTTACGCCGTAGTCTTCAATATACTTGGTTACGCCGTAGTTGGTGGAATAGTTACGGCGTAGTTATCAGCGGCGTGGAACCTCATTTGACCTAATATAGTTACGTCGTAGTCCTTTGGGAGAGTTACGCCGTAACCTTCTAATGAGTTGGTTTTTTGAGTCACGCTTTAGTTACGGCGTAAAGTAAGAGATGAGTTACGCCGTAACTTCTTCAAAGTCAGCATACTATGATAAATCTTTGATATTTTTCCAATTCCGCGTCTCTTTAGCTCCAATGCTCGTAATTTACCTGAAAGTGGAAAACAATGGAAAACAAGCGTAAATCCATATAAATGATATAAATTACAAGCATTATCGGGGGAAATTGACACTTAATATTCAGGACTATTTGATGTTATCAAGACTTCCCAAAGAACTTTTGGTTCAAGTCTTCTTGTTCAATGACCACTCCTAAAAGCTCTAGTTGGCTTACAAGCTTCTGCAACCTGTCACAAATCTCATCAAGAGTTTCACTACTTGAGACAGAGAAATTTGCATATTTTTGTTTAAGATGATTCTTCTTGCTCTTCTTAGTAGCCTCATTTCCTCCAAACTTTTTCTCCAAAGCATCCATCAACAGCTTAGCATCCTTGATGGAGTTATGTTAGCCTCGCTTTTTTATAAAGATAACGTCACACTAGTGAAATGGACTAGATTCGTAGTATACTTTGCCCTCAGGGACTAGTATCGTTTAAGTGGCAAAGTTGTAATGTTTAGAGCCTATAAATACCCCTCATGACTCTCCATTAGGGGTGTGATTGATCATTAGGTTTCTTGTATTGTTTGGTTTATCAATAAAGTTTCCTTTGTTTCTCCTCCCTCTCTCTATTTTCTCTCACTAGAAAAGATGAATCTCTTCCTCTTCTTCCACCAACCAAGACCTCCCAAAACCACATCAATTATCTATAGTTCATCGATCGTAACAAGTGGTATAACGAGCCAAGGTTGTGTTTTGATGATTTATTGTGGTTTCGTGTTGATGTTTAGGCTGTTTTTAACCATTCTTTTGGTCAGAATTTTTTTTTTCCTATTATTGTGGTTCACAATTTTTAAACAAAGTTTGTGTATCTTTTTGGTCAAAAAATTATCATGGTCCTTATTTATGGTTTTCAACAAATTGTGGTCAGATTTAGATAACATTCATCTTTTATTTGACCTTTTTTGTGCCAATCTGTGAAAGTATACGTGGTCAATCTGGTCAGTTTCTACGGTAAAAAAGGGTATAATATGAAGCTTATTAGTCACTTTTCTGGGTTTTTGAAGCTCGTCGGAAAACTTGGTCGGAAAAATCGCCGAAGCAGATAGTCAAAAAGTCAAAACCCTCTTTTTATGTGTAACTTCATCTGTTTACGAATAACTTGGAAAGTTATTCGTAAGAACCTATCCTTACGCATAAGGTTACGCGTAAGAACCTGGTTACGACTAAAAAACTTTACGCCTAAGCAAAAGTTACGAGTAAGGAACTAAGCTTACGCATAAAATATTTACGACCAGGAAATGTTTACGCATAAGCAAGAAGTTACGCGTAAGAAAGTTTTACGAGCAAGAAAAGAAAAAGAAACTTATGCGTAAACAAAAAAAGGACTTGACCATCTACCAAATACCAACATCACGACCTCAGTTATATTCACATCCTCAGTCCATGTTTATCAGGCACAAAAACGAGGTGACATAAAAACATAATAAACCCAAGACAACAACATCCAATCATAATCTATCCTAACACATCCTCCTTACACATCCTCCACACATAACTACCATCATCAGAAACTATATCTCATCTCCAATCTACGTCTACACACTCAATCAAACAAGACTTAAAACAAAGTTGAAAAGAAAATCACAAGATCTCAGAAAAGTCCAACTTTGTAATCTTTCAAAGATTTTTTTAGTTGAACTTATGTCCTCATAGATCCTTTAGAAGTCTTGACTTCTTGTTAATATTCTAAATGAAAGTAAGAACTAAAACAAATATGTTTTACTCTTTCTTCCTTTTGGTTAAACTCAATACAAAAATGATTCATCTACAAAACCTTACCCGAGACCCTTTTATAGGATCTTGAAACCCTCGTTTGTGCTCGATTATAAAGATTGAAAGAAAAGGTTTGGTGTTTGTGAATCGGTGTTTATTAGATGAGAGTTGAGATTGAGATGCGGATGGGAGATATTCAAGATGAGAATCGATATATTTTGTTTCCCATATCTGAGTTGGAGGAAAATTAGAGGAGGGGGTGGAGTGTTTCAGAGGTTTGTGATATTAGGGTTACATTTTTAGGTTAAGTAAATGTCATATGTGTGAGTCGTTTTCTTCTTAACCGGTTATATGGGATGTTGGGTATGGATCAGTAGAGTTTGGGCATGGTGTTAATTTCGTTTGTGGGCTGAAACATAAGGGGATGGACTGTGCTGTGATATTCCTTTAAGCTTAGTAACAATCATTTGTATTATCCGAATTTTAGATTTGGATATGCAAATTTTTTATGATAGTTGAAAAAATGGTATTTTGGTCATGAAAAATTTTCACGGATGATACATTCATTCACGGCTTGAGCGAAAATTTGAAAAAATGGCTACGGAGTTTTTGTACGGTATTGCTTACGAGAAATTGAAGTAACGTTTCACGGGTGATCTTCTTTATCGTTGAGACGTTAGTTGGTTGGATGAAAGTCTCAAGATAACTTGTTGGGGCATTTTTCATAAGAGATTCTGAATTGACAATCTGGTTTGATGTGAGGAGTTACATTGTAGTGCTCACAGTGTATAACTATCACTTTAAGGAAGTTATAGTACTTAGTGTCACACGAAGCTGTGGATTGTTCAAGAATATAGAACAAGAAGTAAGTCACAAAGTTGGGATGTTCAATTCCTTTTCAAGTTAGTCGTATCGGGTTATCTCCATATGTTACTATTAGACAATGTGAATCAAAAGGATTTGGTTTGATTTGAGAGAATTATTGAAGTATTTGCGATATATTCTCCGAATTTGCTGGCTTGGAAGCATTTCGAAGGGTAGATGGCTGCTCAACCATCGAGGAGAAGTTGGTGTTTCATCTTCGTAATTGGATTGACGAAGGAATTATGCTTAATACGAATAAGGAGAAGTAGTGTGTGTACATCGGGGCTTTTACCAACTTGGATGCAATACTAAGTGAGTTATGTTGTTATGATGTTCCCAGAACGACAACCATTGTGCTACAATCAAGAGTCTACTTTCTCCGCTGCGTGTTGGAAGAGAGTTGTCGATTCAGGAGGGAGCAAAAGAAATAAAAAAGGCTCACTAGTTAGGAGGGAGTAATAACCTAACTAGATCGTTACAGTTGAAGTTCAGAGCTTCAAGGATTTGTGCCATCAGTGCCAAAGATCAAATGCCGAGATCTTCGGAAGAAAGAACTTCAAGTTTGCCTCAGTATCTAGACTACAGAGACTCTGCGCTTCAACAAAGTAAACATTGTTTATTATTATTGTAATTTACTTTGTTTGTATTTATAGGTCTCATTGTAACCATTCACGCGTGACGATATCTTGGAAGGAGATTGTTAGCCTCGCTTTTTTATAAATATAACGTCACACTAGTGAAATGGACTAGATTCATAGTATAGTTTGCCCTCAGGGACTAGTATTGTTTAAGTGGAAAAGTTGTAATGTTTAGAGCCTATAAATACCCTTCATGACTCTCCATGAGGGGTGTGGTTTATCATTAGGTTTCTTGTATTGTTTGGTTTATCAATAAAGTTTCTTTTGTTTCTCCTCCCTCTCACTACTTTCTCTCACTAGAAAAGATGAATCTCTTCCCCTTCTTCCACCAACCAAGACCTCCCAAAACCACATAAATTATCTATAGTTCATCGATCCTAACAAGTTAAAAGACAACTGATATTCATCTGGAATGGCCATCATAAGAATAGTTATGGCCTTGATCTCTAGTTTCCTTTTGGCTATGTCTTCTGCAGCAGTGAGTAGAATAACCTTTCAATCTGCTCCAGTTTTCAAAACAGTGTTGCCATTTTCAATGATCTTCTAGAGACCAATATCAATCATCTGTATATGCTGTTCAATTCTCATCTTCCACATCTCATACTCATCAGGATTGAGCATGGGTACCCTGTTAGTTGCCAAAGCGTGTGTAGAGTCCATCTTTCACAGTTTTCAGTAGTATTCTTCTTGGTATAACAGCTTCTTGATCACACAAGCTCTGATACCACTTGTTGATCTGTAAATATAGATCTTTGTTAATAGCTTCTGTTAAGAAACTGTTTGATTCACAAAGTATCACGCGGAATTTAACACTTAATAAATAAGAAGAAGACAATGATTAACAACCAAACGCTTCAATATTATCAGAATAATAATACGAGTGATCTTAATTATCACTAAGGTTTACAACCTTGAAGCCGCCTTAAACTTATATGTCTATACTATGACATATCCCCTTTTATAGATTAAGGAGTCCTAGTCGGTTACAATGACTTCCTATACAATGTATATCTCTATCGTATCTTTTCTATGTTTATATAATACTATATAATAGGTACACGTCATTCCATAAATACAATCTGACATAAATACTCCAACAGTAGTTTAAAATACATCGGCGGTACATATCTTTACTCTGGCAGTACTTTGTCCTTAGCAGCGGAAACTTTATACCAGTAGTAGTTTCACTTGGTCTAGCAGTAGTTACCACTTAGCGTATTCCTTTGATCATTTCCAGCAACACCTAGTAGTACATAGAATACACTAGCAGTAGTTTCATTCATACGAGCAGTAGTTAAGACTTAGAACATTTTACCATGAAATCCATGAGCAGTTGATTCTTCCAAGAGCAGCAGTATCTCTAAAACCCAACACCACCGCCTAGCCCCTAGGCCGCCTAGGCGGATTGAACTTTTCTATATAAATTTTTTTAAAATCATATGTATTTGATATAAAGTATGCATAATTTATATATTTTTAATATTTTTATCAATGTTTTTATTATTCTTAATTATAAATCTTTTGTCTATATTGCAAAATTTACATTATGTGTGATTTTAATTATGTTTTGGTCTTCTATTAAGCCACTAGATTATTTGTTCGGCCTATTTTATATATTGGGCTATAAAACCCGTATTATATTATTAGGGTTTTGTGTGAAAAGTGACATAATTAACAAAACCCCCACTTTTCTCCCACCACCCACCTTTTCAGTCTTCGCCACCTTTTCTCTGTTCTAGAAAACAACCTCCGACTCCAATTAAAAAAAATCAAGAAATTCGAAACCTCAAAAATGTGTTCCAATTGGTGCTCATTTGAAGTTACAAGTCGTGGAGTGGTAACTTGTGTGAAAAGAGGTGGGAATATGAAAAGAAAACCCTAGATCTGATGTTAGACGAGTGTTGACCGGTGTTGACCGACCCGCCTCCTAGGCCGATTTGGCCTATTTGACCAGCCTTGGCGGTTTATTGACCGCCTTTTAACCAAAACGCCTAATTTGGCCGATTTGCTACAAATCGGGGCGGTGTATGGCCGACTAGCGCCTAGGCCGCTTTTTACAACACTGTATACATACATGATACATGCTCTTATGTGCTAAATGTCAACATGTTTTACTTAATGTTTGTTTTTATAGTAATCATGCTTTGTATGCATCTCTTTACATGACTTACGTGTTATTTGTGCACCCACACTATGTCGGTTTGTTATATAATGAACTAGGTATGCCTATTATGACAATCTTTTAGATGTAATATAGTCTTGCATGATTAATATCTTTGATTACTATGTGATGCATGCTTAAATGCGCCTACATGCTTAAACCCTTGAGTATTATGCACCTAGGAAATATCTCCTCATACTAGAATATCGCTATTAGGGTCTCTAGTGCCACAAAAGGTCATAATAGTCAAAAAATAATCTTAAAAAAAACCCATTACCTACTCTAGATCACCAACCAAGAGACGTTACCCTCTTACTCTACTATGAATCTCTTGAACTTTCAAGTAATAAAGGACTTACGAATTCATACATAAGTGATTCGTAGTTTATTTCATTACTCCACTACCTACTCAAGATTACCAACCAAGAGACATTACTCTCTTACTCTACTATGAGTCTCTTGAATTTTGTTCTGCATATTCCATCACCACCATGAGCTACCCTAATTTCTTGGTTTTCATTATCTATGATTCACCTATCACTTACACCTTTCCTCCTTCTAAACATTCTCTAATCATTTGTAAATTCTTTTATTACCCAACAAATGATTATTCATACCTTTCCACACAATCCCAACATCCTATAAACATTCACCACCAAATCCCTAATCATTCCTTAATCATATTGCCTAATTATTTTCTTTCTTAATGGCAATATGATTCTCACATAATCAATCCTTTGATTATTTATATCCTTTCATTAAATCCGGGAAAAAGAGAGAAAACTGGAGAGACTTTGCACCCCCACTAGCAACGGCCCATAAACATTTGGCAGTTCTTCATTTTTAAGGGACCGTCCCTAGTAAATGTGTCATGAACTGGTTTACTTTTTTTCTTTCTCTTCATCTTTAAACCACCACTCTCTAGACCAGTTTCTTTAGAAGAGCAACATTTTGAACCTTCCTGTACCTAGCTTTGTCCAAAACTACAATAATTTTAATTATCTAATCACTTCCTTCCTCACCACATCCCTCATCTTTTCACTTCCCATGGCTCTTACTAGGATTTTCTTCTATAAACTAAGTGCACCCATGAAAACTTGAAGAACCTATTCCTTCTTCTTCCTCATTTTCTAGAACAAACTCATAGTTTACACTACCGCAACTTCTCTTGTTTCACAACTACTATCACCTCTTCTCTTTTCATACACCCAACAAAACTAGGATCGCATGCACCTTCTTTGATTATGCCATGCATATCACTGTGAGTGCAAACATTCCTTTCATGGTCTCCCCACTCATTTCTCAACACACTTTTCTTCTCATCTTCTCCTACATATGTCAAAATTAAACCTCCAATTTCTGATAAGAAGTGTCTCATCTTCTCATCTTCACTCATTGTTAGTGCAAAGGATGTACTAATTCATTCCGTCTCTTCTAAACCTCAGTTCAACATCTTTCTTCTTCATTTCCGTTTATCTTTTCCCACTTCTTAAGCATGCATCTTGATTTTAGGTTGTCATTGTAGAATCAATGACTATATATGTTTAGTTTCAACTCTTCTGTGTCATATAGTACTCATATCTAAGGCATGCATATCTTGTTCACCAATAGTATATTAGTATATATATATATCTATCACCATTATTATATAACTATGTGCACTTGTCTACTAGCTCTGTTTTGCAGAAATTGTCTACTAACTCTGTTTTGTAGCACTTATCAACTTCTAACTTACTTGGTGCCTCAAACAATGAGAGTATACACCAAAGGATATAAGGATATTAGAATTATGGGGATGAAATGAGTTAGGGGAGCTCGTAGGTATTGGAGTAAATGGCATGATTGTGATGATACAAGGCTTCGCTAGGATGATGCAAGCTCACCTTTTTGTATGATGGGATTTGGGATCGTCAAATACATTAAGGGATCATCCACAATCAACTAGGAATTTTCTAATCATCTTCAACCATTTTCTCAAGTCTTCTTCTAATTCAACCAAAGATATCTCTCCTATTTTTGTACATTGGCAACATCAACCTTCTTCTCAAGTCTTCTTCATTTTCATCGATCATCTTCTCAAGTCTTCTCCTATTTTCTCCGATCCTCTTCTATCTCTATGTTGGCGATACCTTTTTGCTTCGACAAAAGGGGGAGAAGAGAGTGTAAACAAGCAACTTTTACATCTTACCGAGTGTTACGGTTTACATATTTGTCATCATCAAAAAGGGAGAGATTATTAGTGCAAATATTACAATATTTAACTAGACGGTCTCTTCGGTTTTAATGATAACAAACATGTAACTTGTTAATCATAACGTAAAGTGCACAAGTTACTCATAAACACAAATCATTAATGCATGTACGCATCAACATCTCTCGACGGCTCAAGTTTGAATCACTTAGGGTATGTACAAACAATACTTCAAACCTGTTAAGTGATCAAAGAATTATTTTTGTCCTTAAACCTTACATTTTTATAAATATGACAAAAACTTTTTACAAAAATAAATTATACACATTATTTTTGTAATTATAAAGAAATGTTTTAATATGAAAAATAGATTTGAATTTTGAAATCACCCAACACTATTTTTCCCGCCCAAAAGATAACACCTACACCAGATAAACATTTCACCACAAAAGGACAAAAACATTGGCATTTTTCTGGTATGGCCCCTTAAATAGGCGACGGTTCCATATATATAAGGGACCGTCCCCCGCTCCCGAGCTGGCTATATATACTGCACTATTTCTAACAGAAAACTTGACCCTCTAGAGCACAAAACTTTTTGTTCTTTCCCAATCTCTCCTTTCACCTTATTTGATCACATTAACTTGTTTGAATCTTGTTTAAATGTGATTCTTTCTTCCTCCCATCAAGTACAAAGAGAAGAACTTTTGTTATCATCTAGATACGAAATTATGTAGTCGAGTTAGTCCACGTGTAACATTGGTTACATATATATCGAGTCTATATCCTTCAATCATGTGTGATTGGGTAGATCTGACTTGTGTGTAAGTTTGGAATTGTGTAGTGTGTAGATCCGGACAATGTGTAAGTCCGTTTGGTGTTGTGAGAATATCGGGTAGATCTTGTAGATCGAGTGGATCTTGCTGATCGTGTAGATTGTGTAGATCGAGTGGATGGTGTATATTGGGTAGATCGTGTGTGGATTGGTTCTAGCCAAGATTAGAACTCGACATTTTGCTTAGTGTCGTAAATCGGTGTAAGCAATGTTGTAAAACCCTGAAAATCTAAAACGTATAAAAAGACTATTTTACCCTTACATGAAAAAAATTGTAAACTACGTATTATACGTCAATCTCATCAAACACGTTTCTAACGTAACTCATGAATATGTAACTTATGCAAGGTAAACAAGATCGACTTAAAACTTTCGTCTAATATTCAACACACGTTAGTAAGGTCACATGGACAAAATTATGTACAAATTTACATAACACATTAACTTAAGAAAAACCAACACAATTGTAATCATGGAAAAATTGAATAAGTCTTAATCTCCCCCTTCTTTTCAGCCAAAACTAACGCCCTATAGCTCCCCCATTTAATTCCAATGATATCAATTGTAACCTCCCATTCACTCTCATTTATTTACTTACCAATTACACATTCAAATCACACATAGAACCCTAGAAATCAAAAAGTGGCGGCACATGATTGTTCCTTCTTTCACGACATCAAGGAAGGCAAACAAAGGTTTCATTCAACTCGTGATCGCGGTGAGTGCTGGGAATTTGTATGCGTGGGTCATCCTTCCGTTCGAGGGGTTTTGGTGTCAGTTGGTGTGGTGAATGGTCCTTGTGTTCTTGTTTCGTTTCTATATCCGACTAAAGGTACCCCATATTCGCTTATTTCGTTGATACACTTATATATGATCTAGAATCTAAACGTCAAATATGTAAGATGCACGATATAATCATGTTTTGTATTATATAAAGGCTATGATAAAAACTGGAAAACAAATCATGAATCTATAACTATTATACGGGTTGACTTATTTTCGGTTTGGAAACTTGAATATGTTTTGCGTTTTTGGAACCTGGTCATTAGAACAATCATTGGTGTGTCTAACAAAACAAGAACATGGTTATAAACGCAAGAAATAAACAATGAGGCATGCATGGTTGTCTCGATGTTTTAAAAGGTGAGTGTAAACTGTTTTGGCATGATGAAGTAGACGAGTTGTAATTACTCAAAAATGGGCATTTGGTCGTGATTATTCGATATGGTCAATACATGGTCTTGAGGGGTAACTTTGAGGGTGATCAGGAAATTTTGGGTGAGTCGTAGTGTTTTGAAAGGGGGCCTGAAGTTGAGTCGGATTTAATAGTAACGCATGTTTGTTAACTCGAGTCCTCGAGTTTCTTGAGCATGAAAGCAAGGGTGGAAGTGTATAGCAAGTCCGAATGAAGTTCATGAATTGTGAAATGAAAATTTGAATCTAAGATATTACGTATAGAATAAAATGAAGTAATGTTAAGTATTTAAGGTTATTTAACTTTAAACCTTCATCTTTGGGAAATTGGCACATGCAAACCTTGGATTTTATTAATTGGCATATTACAACCTTGAACTATTATGAATTGACACATTATACCCTAGACTAACCTAATAATATTATTAAGTTTTAATGTTTAGTTAATTGTCGCAATAAGCCCTAAACTTTGATAAGTTACAATTTAAACCTTAAATTTGGATTATTTATATTTTAAACCCTAAATTATGATAAGTTGTTATATTTAACTCTAAAAATATTAATACGATTTATATATAAGCAAATAAATCCGTTATGATTTAAATGAGCTAATAAATATTATACGAACCATAATCCATGTAGATTCGTAGAAGACGCCGTTGTATCTTTGTGTTCATTCTTCGTTTGCTTTTCTTTCATCGGCGTTAAGGTACATATATTCTATCCCTTTTCTGAGGGATTTCTCCGACTTTTCAATCCTTGACTTTGCTTCACTCATGATATTCCTTACTATGATTTCCTTATGCTATGATCCTTTTGATATGATTCCGACATAATCCTTTGATATGATTCTGTTCGCTATAATATTAATTTGTTATGATTATGAACTTCTGATTATGAACCTTATGATTATGAACTATCTGATTATGAACCTCTGATTATGAACTTGCTATGCTCCATTCGATATGAACCTTTGATATGAACCTTTGATATGAACCTTTTATATGAACCTTTGATATGAACTTTGATATGAACTTTGATATGAACCCTTAAGATATGATATGATTATGCTTTGACCTGTCAGTTTGATACCCGAGCCAAATATGTGTTCCTAGTCAGGAAGGTAACTGACCGTCATTGATGCACCAATGGCATGACTTTAGTGTGGTTGAGTGATGTTCCACACCGTCCCCATTATGATATGACTATGAGCTCACTATATGTATATGATTTGGCCATTTTGTTCTGGGGCGTATGGATGCATCCTAGATATGATATGTTTCGAGGGATTTGATCTGTTTGGAGATATACATGGTGAATGATGTCTGATGCAATCCGCCTTCATAAATTCGGAGCTAGCCGCCTCCATTTGTTACTGAGGTCTCCTCCTATGATATATGGTATTCGAGGTCACCCTCCGAATACAATGGTTACTTATGATATGATATGATATGATATGTTCCTGGCTCGTGGTAGATTTCTGACAACCCTTACACCTTTGATATGCTATATTGTACCTTTTGTATTCCCAACGCACTATATGTTACGTTAATTGTTCATTACCGTACCTTTATATGACTCACTCTACTACCGGGATATATATATTCCATTGCTTTGATCTCGTACACTCTTATTCCGCATTTCGTATCATCGTTCCATCTCACGCACGGGTTATTATATGCTTATTGAATTTGATTATGCTATTTATGTTTTATGTGACTACCGACTATCCCGCTATGATGTGATTACTATGCGGTTATCCGAAGTTACCTATTTTCATCTGATGATATGTGATCTCACCGTTATGTGACTCTCTCGATTTGTCCGGTGACCATACTAATGTCTAAACGATAGTTTTGTCCGCTTTATTATGTGTGCTTTGTTCGCAGATCTCGGACTATGACTATTCCGTTGTATTCTTATCTGCTTATTGTTGACCCGCCATGTTTACATTTACGCCTATACTACGGTTTGATTAGGTAAATGGGTCATCTTGTGATCCCGCTTGTTAATTTGTTTAGTTGCCCGATATGTCCTTAATTCATTTAATTATAATGCTCATACCTATTCTACTTGTTACGTGACCGCTATGTTTTGACTGCTGTAAGTACTTCCACGTTATGATATTGGTTATGTTTTCAACTAAGGGTTTTTACCCGTGTGATTGCCATGCTCACTTACTTCATTAATTGCTTCCGCTTGCCTTTAAATTCCTGTTTGACTAGTATGTCTTCTGATTTCCTGAATTGTTTGTATGCTATATGTATGTTATATGGATACGACGCCTCGCTATGCTTACTTATGTTCAAGACTTGTATGCTAATTTGTATGTGCTTGTATATATGTCATGATGCTTTTGCTTCGTTCTCCTTGTTATCTATCGCTTTGGGTATCTGTATAATTGTTTTCTGCAGGATCCTCTTTGACTATCGTTTCTCGCTTCGCTTGAACCTTGTTATCGCCTTCCTTATTTCACTTTGCATTTCGATTTTATTTAGCTTTCGTTTTGTTATATCCTGCTCACGGTTTTTAAGCTCGGCCGCATTTCTTTCCCGCGGCAGTTTTAGATTTGAAGATGGGCTTTGATGGCTGAGAGTTGATTATCCGAGTGGACCAACCCTAGTTACCTTTCTAGTCGGACTTATTTTGGCGGGCTATTGTTTTGAAATTTTGGTTTATTTTAGACATTTGGATTTTGTAATTTCCTTGTAAATCTTTTGTTTAAATGACTTGGTATGTTATTCTTTAAGACTTCCGCTTGAAGAATTTTATTTATATGTTCGATATGACACCGAATGTGACACTTCTACCCTTGTCGGTTGGGGTGTTACAATTATGGTATCGAGCCAGTTTCGTCTTGTTGACCTTAGGATTGACCTGTGAGGACTGGGTAGACATTTGGCTTCCGTTTGTTCCGACTTCTAATTCATTTTGATTGTCGTTCAGATTTGACCTTGATATTCGTTTGTCTTCACTGAGTTGGCCTTCTTCTTTCACATCAATTTTGTTATTTGGTATTCGCACCTCCGTCACGATCGTTGTGGAGAATATTCGTGGAGTTGAAGATGATGGTGCTGCCCCTCGCATTGCCGCAATGGGCCACCGGGTCAAGAGGTTCGTGAAGCGGCCGCACCGACGCCGCTGTTGCCGGAGATATCAAGTTGCTGCTGAGAAGCCGGACTACCAACCAAAGGCGAAAAGACGGAGACAAGATTCAACCGGTATCGGTGAAGGTTCATCTACTTCATATGATTTGCGCCGACTTGTGTTACTCGATTTGTTTGTCACGCGTCTAGAGGCGATTTGATATTTTGCTATGTGCTTTTGATCGGTATTGCTTTTCTTTGATTTGTTCGCATCTCTGGTCGAATCGTGAAGTTTTTTGGCATTTTGGTAATCTCTCGCTTCCTTTTGAATCGCCGAATGAGTCATGAGTAACCGCTTTGTGCAAGTTGGTGACTTTCTTTAATGATATGGTAAGTTGCTTGATGTAGTTTATGCCGTGTGTATATGAATCCGGCCCCGCTTTTGGTATGTTACTTGATATCCAGATGTATATGTTTTGTTGTGATATTGGTTTGTGTGGTTTGTCATGACCCGACGTAATATGATGACAATAAGGACTTGTTATGTGATGCAAGTATTATGACGCCGATCACCGCGGATAATACCGAGATCATATAATTTGAACTTATTCAAATCATAACACGCCCCGGAAATGCCCGGGTAGTACGTGAATGGACTGAGGGCTTATATCCTTATCCTTTGATACCTGTGTTCGCTTTGGAATTCAGACTCTTTGCTAGATTCTCACCGACATCCATGCATGTAAGATTTGTATGCTTTGGAACCAAAATTGTTAGGACTGTGATGAGAATATGATTGCTACGTCTGGTTTGAACTCGAATACCTCGTAGTATCTTCAAGCGACTCTAATTTCGAGGAATCTAAAATTTTTTTAGTGGGGAAGAGTTGTAAAACCCTGAAAATCTAAAACGTATAAAAAGACTATTTTACCCTTACATGAAAAAAATTGTAAACTACGTATTATACGTCAATCTCATCAAACACGTTTCTAACGTAACTCATGAATATGTAACTTATGCAAGGTAAACAAGATCGACTTAAAACTTTCGTCTAATATTCAACACACGTTAGTAAGGTCACATGGACAAAATTAGGTACAAATTTACATAACACATTAACTTAAGAAAAACCAACACAATTGTAATTATGGAAAAATTGAATAAGTCTTAATCTCCCCCTTCTTTTCAGCCAAAACTAACGCCCTATAGCTCCCCCATTTAATTCCAATGATATCAATTGTAACCTCCCATTCACTCTCATTTATTTACTTACCAATTACACATTCAAATCACACATAGAACCCTAGAAATCAAAAAGTGGCGGCACATGATTGTTCCTTCTTTTCAGTCGACATCAAGGAAGGCAAACAAAGGTTTCATTCGTAACTCGTGATCGTGGGTGAGTGCTGGGAATTTGTACGTGGGTCATCCTTCTGGTTCGAGGGGTTTTTGGTGCTGTCGTGGTGTGGTGAATGGTCCTTGTGTTCTTGTTTCGTTTCTATATCCGACTAAAGGTACCCCATATTCTCGTTTCTATTTAGGCGATACACTTATATATGATCTAGAATCTAAACGTCAAATATGTAAGATGCACGATATAATCATGTTTTGTATTATATAAAGGCTGTGATAAAAACTGGAAAACAAATCATGAATCTATAACTATTATACGGGTTGACTTATTTTCTGGTTTGGAAACTTCGAATATGTTTTGCGTTTTTGGAACCTGGTCATTAGAACAATCATTGGTGTCTAACAAAAACAAGAACATGGTTATAAACGCAAGAAATAAACAATGAGGCATGCATGGTTGTCTCGTATGTTTTAAAAGGGTGAGTGTAAACTGTTTTGGCATGATGAAGTAGACGAGTTGTAATTACTCAAAAATGGGCATTTGGCTGTGATTATTCGATATGGTCAATACATGGTCTTGTGAGGGGGTAACTTTGAGGGTGATCGCGGAATTTTTGGTTGAGTCGGTTAGTGTTTTGAAAGGGGGTCGGGGAAGTTGAGTCGGGATTTAATAGTAACGCATGTTTGTTAACTCGTAGTCCTGAGTTTCTTGAGCCGCGAGCAAGGGTGGAAGTGTATAGCAAGTCCGAATGAAGTTCATGAATTGTGAAATGAAAATTTGAATCTGAGATATTACGTATAGAATAAAATGAAGTAATGTTAAGTATTTAAGGTTATTTAACTTTAAACCTTCATCTTTGGGAAATTGGCACATGCAAACCTTGGATTTTATTAATTGGCATATTACAACCTTGAACTATTATGAATTGACACATTATACCCTAGACTAACCTAATAATATTATTAAGTTTTAATGTTTAGTTAATTGTCGCAATAAGCCCTAAACTTTGATAAGTTACAATTTAAACCTTAAATTTGGATTATTTATATTTTAAACCCTAAATTATGATAAGTTGTTATATTTAACTCTAAAAATATTAATACGATTTATATATAAGCAAATAAATCCGTTATGATTTAAATGAGCTAATAAATATTATACGAACCGTAATCCATGTAGATTCGTTGAAGAAGACGTGGCGTTGTATCTTTGTGTTCATTCTTCGTTTGCTTTTCTTTCATCGGCGTTAAGGTACAGATATTCTATCCCTTTTCAGTAGGGATTTCTCCTGACTTTTCAATCCTTGACTTTGCTTCACTCATGATATTCCTTACTATGATTTCCTTATGCTATGATCCTTTTGATATGATTCCGACATAATCCTTTGATATGATTCTGTTCGCTATAATATTAATTTGTTATGATTATGAACTTCTGATTATGAACCTTATGATTATGAACTATCCGATTATGAACCTCTGATTATGAACTTTCTATGCTCCATTCGATATGAACCTTTGATATGAACCTTTTATATGAACCTTTGATATGAACTTTGATATGAACTTTGATATGAACCCTTAAGATATGATATGATTATTGATGAGTGCTTATTCACTCATCATTTTAGGTCAAATCTGAACTGCAAAACATCTAAAAACACTCCGAAATGCATCAAAATACTGAAAATATCCCAAAATTGTGTTTTATATGTTTCAGATGCAAAATGTTTAAAATCAGATGAAAAATGATCTAAGTTTGCATAATTGGATTTCAGTCCCCCGTCTTTCAAAAAATTGACAGAAATAGTCCCTGAGCACGTAATTTAAAAAGAAAAGTCACCAAAGGTCCTTTTAAAATCATAAGTTATCATAATTAGTCCTTTGGTGAAATATTTCAAAAGTCTGAGAAATTCAGTTTTGATCCCTGGATTCTTAAAATTGTCAAGTTGAGTCCTTGGAATTTCAAAAATGACAGAATTGGTCCCTTGAATATTTGAGTTTCACATGTTTGGCCCTTGGATAATACTTCATAAATTACAGCTTTGGTCCCTGGGTTTCGGATTGTACATGTTTAATCCCTAAACTACAAATTGGATCCATGGTTAGTCCTAAGCCCAATTTAAATATACAAACCATGGCCCAAAATAAACAACCCTGTCCAAGTCAATCCCAACCCAATACCCGGTCAACCTATTCTACCCAGTCAACTAATACCCCCTGTCTTCCCCATTTCTTTTCCCGCCCAAGCAATAACATCACCCAAGAACCCTAGATTCTTTCCCCTTTCTCTGCTTCCCAAAACACTCAACCTGCTGTGACCCCTTTACCCAACTTCACCACACCCCAAACCACCTTAACCCTTTTACCCAAATAATCCCTAATCCCAAACCCACTACTTTCTTTCACCCTTCCCCAAGACTTGCCACCATGGCAATCCCAGCTTCATAAAGACCTCATGGATGGTTTAGATAAGCTCAAAATGGTACCTAACTATATGGACGGCCAAGATTGACTCAAGAAAGCACAAAGGATGGATTTTACTTGGCTGCTCACACAAAAGAAACACAAGTGATGAAGACTGGAAGACTTAGAGTAGTATAAATAGATGTGCTTTGTAGCCAAAGAGGGAGTAGGTTTTAGTTTTAAAAAAAATAGTTTTTAGTTTCAATTCAGTATTGTAATTCGTCTTTTTAGTTTATAAAAAAAAGTTTTCTTTACTGTCTTACTTATTTGCTCATTGTTCTTTAATTCCCTGTCATAAGTTCTATGTTGAGTTATTAAGTAAGCTTTAAAAAAGAGAATACAAGTTTAGTTTTTTTTTTTTAATCAGTTCCATACCCTGATCAGGGGTGTTTAGTTTTGGCTCAAGTTTGGGTCAAAAACCCATTTTCACCCACTTTGACTCTCAAAGTCAAAGTGTTTCAAGTTTTAAGTAAGCTTGCAAAGGTTGTTTTACTCATATCACAAAAGGTTGCAAGTATTGGTTTTGTAAAAAAAAAAGGGTTCTAGTCTCAATGTCTTGCAAACAAAACAGCAGCTTAGCTGCTGTTTGCAGTTCATTTTATAGTTTATTCCCTGTCAAAAAGTTTCAAAAAAATATTTTTATTGCATCCTCACATACCCACCTTAGTATGTCTCTAGTTTGTTTGCCCTTAGATTAGCTTCAGCTTAGCTCAAATTGCTTCAAAAATCTGTCAAAACCCATCTCAGCAACTGAACAGGTCACTAAGACCTGATCTTATCAAATTTTTGAAACGATCTCCAGCTCATTCGTGGACCCAACTTTGTTTTTCTTGTATCATTGTTAGTCTAACTTTTTGTTGTAGCTTTTGTTAGCTTTGGAAAACACTCTTGCAGCTTAAAAATTAAGCCCAAAGGAGGACCTCAGGCTGTTTGGAGCAGCATGCTCACTGATGAATGCAGGTCACTGTAATTCTCTTCGTTTAGCTTATCATTGATAGTTGTTAGTAGAGTTAGTTAGGATTTGAGTTGTTTAGGTTAACGCGTTTAGGATTTAGCTTAAGTAGTCTCCATTAGTGCTTATTTAGAGTAAGCTTAGTGATCTTTTTAGGCTAGCTTAGTATTGAGACTTCTTAGATCAACTGTTAAAAGCCAACTGATTTCCCCCTTAGCATAGCTTAGTTTCTGTTATTAAAGTTCATTGCTAAGTAAGATTGCTTGTCCCTTAATTATCAGTGCTTATTGCTCACTTATTAGCGCGTTTAAGGGGTGTTTGGTTGTTTTAAAAAGGTTGTTGTTTGCCCACTGTTAGAATAGGGTGAGTCAAGAAGCTTGTTTAAAGCTTTTCAAAAAGTCAGTTTTTACAGAAAGTTTTCACTTGAAATTTTGTATTTAGTACACATTTGATTTTCCACAAGCCTTTTATAGTTCATTTTTTTACCAACTGTTATGGTGTGTTCTGTCCACAGCAGTGGATAAATGAGCTGATTTGCAGCTTTAATTCAGTGTTTGTAAGTTTAATTCTCAGTAAAAAGGTTGTAATTTGGTACCTTGTTCAGTTTCAAAAGAAAAAGTAAAAAAAAAAAAATTGTTTGCAAAAAAGGTACCAAAGGGGATTCGAACCCTGGTCTCTACTGTCACCAAACCAACACCTCACAACAAAACACGCTTAACCATCTGCCCTTGGGACTTTTTCGGTTATCCTTTGCATTACTTAATATATAAGGTCAATTGGCAGTTTGTATTTTAAGCTCTCTCGAGCTTATTTCCAGCTTATTTTCCAAAGTACCACCCACGTTTCTTAATTTTCTCAAAATCAGTAATATGTAAAGTAGTTTTCTGTAAATTTTCAGATTTTTCTTAATTAGTTTAGTATTTTTAATAATTTAATTAGTGTTTAATCGTTTTTAATTCATAGAAATTAATTTAAAAGTCAAAAAAATATTCCGCTTTTTCCTAAAATTATTTTTAGTCGTTTATATCGTAGGAAAATTGGTTTCACACCCGTAGCCCTTAAATTGCAAAACTTTTACGTTTATGGCTCGGGTTGTTTTACCGTTTTTACGTTTTTACGTTTTAGCACCTTAGGATGTAATTTAGCGTTGTTTTATTGTTTCTTAGGCTTATTCGTAGTTTATTTAGTGTTTTCTTTGTTTTACATGCTTTATTTTCATTTCCGTTCTTTAATTTGTAGTGTAATCAAAATCCAAAATTCGTTTAACCATTCAAGTTCAAATCACGAAACTCAACGACACCGTCAATTTCACACCTCGTTGGGACACGACCCGGGGAAATCACTTCCCGGTATCACTTTTATCACACCCGTGAGGTTCGGCACGTTAACCCTTTTCCTAAAAGGTTGATTTGTCGAGTTTTACGGTTATTTTGATATACGTTGATATTGTGTTTTTCACCACTCACTTCACAACGAATCAAATTTTGGCGCCGCTGCCGGGGAGGTGTGTTGCGACAATATCGTGATTTTTGCGATTAGTGACTTGAAGAACCTTCCTCGTGAAGTTATTGTTTTTATAAAAATACAAAAATACAAAAATATTTTTCTTTTCTTTGTATATATATGTAAAAGATTAAAAATACAAAAAGATTTTCCTTGTTGTTTTAAATAAATAGAAGACACAATAAATATAACATTCTTAACGAGGTGTTATCATTATAAGTTCCCGAACAAAAGATTTAAAACTTGCCTTTGTGTCGCTCGTGTTTTGGTTTACTTCTATCGGTTTAATAAACTGTGTGAGGGGTATAGGGACGGCCGACATTAAATTGCGGCTGTAAAGAGACGGGTTTTTAATAAGCTTCGCGCTGACCTACAAAGTCTCTCCGCTCTTTTGTGCGTTTTACTTATAGAAGTGATCATTTCACGTGGGATTATTGGTTTAAGTTCACTGTTGTTTTGCCTCGGTCTTGTTTTAATTGAAAGTGTTGTTTTTGAAAGTGCATGTGCACTCGTCTTTGTCATAAAACTCCAAAAATACTCGTCTTTATCCTCATGACCATTGGATTCTCTTCTTAATCCTCTATATGTTTAATTCTAATGACGACGATCATCTTCGGTGTGTGGAAAAGGATCAACATCATTGTCACAAGTGTGTGTGTGAGCGGTGTGGAAGGCCTAGTTCAAGCGAATTTTGCAATTTGTGCGAATTATCCATAAAAAATTCTTTTCAAGGTTATTTTGACCACCCGCCACAACCCGAACCCGTTCAAACGTCGGAGTTAACCGAGGGTCCCGAGGACACTTTCTTTGAATCTAGAACCCGTAATCTAATTGAACAAATTCAAGCCGATGAAAAAAGGTCTAGAATTAGAATTGATTACGATGAACCGTTCAAACACGGAGACCATAACGAAGTGGTGGAACTTGCTAGCTCTAAGAGCACACCACTTGTCCCAACTCCGGAATCTTCTGAACGTTTTACCGACGATTTCTTTAGGGCCAGAAATGACATGATTCAAAACTTTTTAATTGAACTTCGTCATGATTCAACTTCGGGAAATACCGCTTTATGTGATGTTGTTGAACCCTCGATTCCTATTTCCGAGCCCGAAATATCTTTGTTTGATCAAAATTATTGCTACGGTTGTGGAGACTTGTTACCACAAGGTTTTCGTTGTTACAAATGTATGTGCGAGTGGTGTGGGAACTATCTTGTCAATGGATGTTGTTCGATTTGTGCCGAGAATTCATTCGCTTATGATTCTAACCCAAACTCTTTCAATTATCCTCAAAACAATTTCAACTCCCCTCCACAAAATTTATCTGAACAGAACCGTATTTCCATCATTTCAATGATCAAACATCGTTTCAAAATTTCTCTCCCCAATACCCTCATTGTGCTAAGTGTGGGGGTCCTCATGATGATTATCAATGTCAATCGTGGGATCATAATTACTTTGGACCCGATCCTTGTTATAACACTTCCAGTTTTGACAATGTCCAACCACCACAACTTCCCGTCATCGATCAATATCCTTGTATCCTCGAAGAACTTTCCGAGGAACAAGCTGCTCGCAACGAAAGATTACTAGCCGATGAGCGAGCAGCTCAAAAGCTTCTCCTCTTTAACGAAGCTTGCCGTCTCGATGACGAGGATGAGGAAGATTGGGAGATGACAAAGGACAAGGTGCATATCTCTAGCCCACAAAGTACCGCACATGTCCACTCTCCTACCTTATCTACCGTAGAACCTTCGGATAACCTTTTAATGGGGGACGAGCATCTTAGCACTATTCTGGAAACGGAACCGTCTTGTGTTGCGAACCTTGTCCCAACCCCAAGTGAGTCCGAGGTTATCTCCGGTAATATGTTTGATGAGTCTCTTGATGATGATTCTTCTCCTCCTCTTGACATCCCAAACGATCATGTCGAGATGTTCTCAGATTCTGACAACGATTGTACTTCGTTTGACGATTCTTTATCTTATGGAGACATCGATTATGTCGAGGACTTACCTTATGAGCTAGTTAGCTTAGAGGAGGTGAGAGATTCTGATGATCTGGAAATTGAGGACGAGATACTTCGTGAAAAATTGTTCAATGTAAATCTCCTCGTTTCTAAGATCGAATCCTTATGTGCTAAACCAGCTTCAGCTCCTATCCCCATTGAGGATAGTGACTCTATCTTGGAAAAGCCCGAAACATTTCCTGAACTTGAGGCTTTCTCCAATGATTCTTTTCCGGAATATGAAGTATTCCGCTTTGATGACGATCATACTGAAAAAGAGAATAGTGGCAATCCCACTTTTCATCTTTCTCTTCCGAGTATGAGTCGTCCACATTTGAATTGCTTCCTCCTTCCGAAAGGAGTAGGCTTTTCCATGAGGAGTTCGCCGGTGAACTCGCTCACATCGATCCTCTTCTTCCGGGAATTGAGGATGAGCTTTTTGAGCAAAATGCTCTGCATCCCCTTTCATCCATGAGTAACTCATCCACCCTTGAGGATTTTACCATGGTTGATACTTGCTTTTCATTCCTCTCTGAGGATAAAGTTTTCAAACCCGGTATCTTACCTTTCAAGGGAGTTCACTCTCGGATATTTCTTAAGTCCAACACGGATGTTGTGACTTCTCTTGCGGTGGAAAATATTTCTGAACATTCCGTTAATGTTCCTCAAACTAATCTTTTGCCCACCTATCCCACCCGTTGTCAAGTAATTGACACTTCGCCTTCTCCTCCCATTTATTCTCCATGTCTTAACTCCTACGGGAGTGAAGACACCATCTTTGACCCCGGCATTTCTCATTCTCTTGAGCCGGGAATATATCTCATCGGTGTGGAACTTTCACGTGCTTCAAATGTTTGTCCAAACATTGTGAACGAAAGTCCGATCGAGATTGGTTTTCCACGTTGCTTCCCCAAGAACAAATGAATTCGGGGTCGAGTCAAGCTAGCGACTTCGGTTATCAAAAAACAGTAGACACTATATGGGTTTTCACCCATATTTCTGACTTCTTTCTACTTTCTACCACCCTAGTGTGGGGGGGTTTGCCCCACATGTTGTGTATATAGTCTTTCAAAAAAAAAATCAAAAAAAAAAATCTTCTTTCTAAATAATGGCCGTAGTATTTCCCTTTTACGTTCTTTGTTTCGGCATAACCGCCGGTACTTTGAATATTGAGGGCAATATTCATTTCTAAGTGTGGGGGGGAATTCTCACGAATTTTATCATATAATTAAATCAATTCCCCCGTTTTTGGCCAAAATTTTTTTTGGAATAAGTGTTTTGCACTTATTTCGGTTATCAGTCCGCCATGTCTGTAAGACAAAAGGATTGGCTAATCCAGGAGCAAACGGCTCTTGGTAAAGATTTCTCAAATCCGTTTATATGGCTTGCAATTTGCCCAAAATTGTATGGTTCTCAGCTCACCATATCTTTAATTAGTAAAGAGTTGGCTAGCCCGCAAGGTTATGGCTTGTGGTAAAGGCAGTGGAAAATCCATAATTGGTAATCAGCTCACCAAAGATAATAGTGATAATTTATCTAAGAGTTGGCTAGTCCAGAAGGGTACGGCTTCTGGTAAAGACAAATCAAAACCGTTGAAAGCTGGTGGTTTGCTCAAAATCACATGGTTATCAGTGTACCATAGTTCTCACTTGAACTAAAACATTTGGCTACTCCAGAAGTAATGGCTTTTGGTAAAGAGATGAAATCCATTAAGTTTTCTCAAAAGATTGCTAGGGACTAGCAATGTTTTAGTGTGGGGATTTGATGAGTGCTTATTCACTCATCATTTTAGGTCAAATCTGAACTGCAAAACATCTAAAAACACTCCGAAATGCATCAAAATACTGAAAATATCCCAAAATTGTGTTTTATATGTTTCAGATGCAAAATGTTTAAAATCAGATGAAAAACGAACAAAGTTTGCATAATTGGCAGTTTCAGTCCCCCGTCTTTCAAAAATTGACAGAAATAGTCCCTGAGCACGTAATTTAAAAAGAAAAGTCACCAAAGGTCCTTTTAAAATCATAAGTTATCATAATTAGTCCTTTGGTGAAATATTTCAAAAGTCTGAGAAATTCAGTTTTGATCCCTGGATTCTTAAAATTGTCAAGTTGAGTCCTTGGAATTTCAAAAATGACAGAATTGGTCCCTTGAATATGTGAGTTTCACATGTTTGACCCTTGGATAATACTTCATAAATTACAGCTTTGGTCCCTGGGTTTCGGATTGTACATGTTTAATCCCTAAACTACAAATTGGATCCATGGTTAGTCCTAAGCCCAATTTAAATATACAAACCATGGCCCAAAATAAACAACCCTGTCCAAGTCAATCCCAACCCAATACCCGGTCAACCTATTCTACCCAGTCAACTAATACCCCCTGTCTTCCCCATTTCTTTTCCCGCCCAAGCAATAACATCACCCAAGAACCCTAGATTCTTTCCCCTTTCTCTGCTTCCCAAAACACTCAACCTGCTGTGACCCCTTTACCCAACTTCACCACACCCCAAACCACCTTAACCCTTTTACCCAAATAATCCCTAATCCCAAACCCACTACTTTCTTTCACCCTTCCCCAAGACTTGCCACCATGGCAATCCCAGCTTCATAAAGACCTCATGGATGGTTTAGATAAGCTCAAAATGGTACCTAACTATATGGACGGCCAAGATTGACTCAAGAAAGCACAAAGGATGGATTTTACTTGGCTGCTCACACAAAAGAAACACAAGTGATGAAGACTGGAAGACTTAGAGTAGTATAAATAGATGTGCTTTGTAGCCAAAGAGGGAGTAGGTTTTAGTTTTAAAAAAAATAGTTTTTAGTTTCAATTCAGTATTGTAATTCGTCTTTTTAGTTTATAAAAAAAAGTTTTCTTTACTGTCTTACTTATTTGCTCATTGTTCTTTAATTCCCTGTCATAAGTTCTATGTTGAGTTATTAAGTAAGCTTTAAAAAAGAGAATACAAGTTTAGTTTTTTTTTTTTAATCAGTTCCATACCCTGATCAGGGGTGTTTAGTTTTGGCTCAAGTTTGGGTCAAAAACCCATTTTCACCCACTTTGACTCTCAAAGTCAAAGTGTTTCAAGTTTTAAGTAAGCTTGCAAAGGTTGTTTTACTCATATCACAAAAGGTTGCAAGTATTGGTTTTGTAAAAAAAAAAGGGTTCTAGTCTCACTGTCTTGCAAACAAAACAGCAGCTTAGCTGCTTTGCGTTCATTTTATAGTTTATTCCCTGTCAAAAGTTTCAAAAAATATTTTTATTGCATCCTCACATACCCACCTTAGTATGTCTCTAGTTTGTTTGCCCTTAGATTAGCTTCAAACTTAGCTCAAATTGCTTCAAAAATCTGTCAAAACCCATCTCAGCAACTGAACAGGTCACTAAGACCTGATCTTATCAAATTTTTGAAACGATCTCCAGCTCATTCGTGGACCCAACTTTGTTTTTCTTGTATCATTGTTAGTCTAACTTTTTGTTGTAGCTTTTGTTAGCTTTGGAAAACACTCTTGCAGCTTAAAAATTAAGCCCAAAGGAGGACCTCAGGCTGTTTGGAGCAGCATGCTCACTGATGAATGCAGGTCACTGTAATTCTCTTCGTTTAGCTTATCATTGATAGTTGTTAGTAGAGTTAGTTAGGATTTGAGTTGTTTAGGTTAACGCGTTTAGGATTTAGCTTAAGTAGTCTCCATTAGTGCTTATTTAGAGTAAGCTTAGTGATCTTTTTAGGCTAGCTTAGTATTGAGACTTCTTAGATCAACTGTTAAAAGCCAACTGATTTCCCCCTTAGCATAGCTTAGTTTCTGTTATTAAAGTTCATTGCTAAGTAAGATTGCTTGTCCCTTAATTATCAGTGCTTATTGCTCACTTATTAGCGCGTTTAAGGGGTGTTTGGTTGTTTTAAAAAGGTTGTTGTTTGCCCACTGTTAGAATAGGGTGAGTCAAGAAGCTTGTTTAAAGCTTTTCAAAAAGTCAGTTTTTACAGAAAGTTTTCACTTGAAATTTTGTATTTAGTACACATTTGATTTTCCACAAGCCTTTTATAGTTCATTTTTTTTACCAACTGTTATGGTGTGTTCTGTCCACAGCAGTGGATAAATGAGCTGATTTGCAGCTTAATTCCAGTGTTTGTAAGTTTAATTCTCAGTAAAAAGGTTGTAATTTGGTACCTTGTTCAGTTTCAAAAGAAAAAGTTGAAAAAAAAAATTGTTTGCAAAAAAGGTACCAAAGGGGATTCGAACCCTGGTCTCTACTGTCACCAAACCAACACCTCACAACACAACACGCTTAACCATCTGCCCTTGGGACTTTTTCGGTTATCCTTTGCATTACTTAATATATAAGGTCAATTGGCAGTTTGTATTTTAAGCTCTCTCGAGCTTATTTCCAGCTTATTTTCCAAAGTACCACCCACGTTTCTTAATTTTCTCAAAATCAGTAATATGTAAAGTAGTTTTCTGTAAATTTTCAGATTTTTCTTAATTAGTTTAGTATTTTTAATAATTTAATTAGCGTTTAATCGTTTTTAATTCATAGAAATTAATTTAAAAGTCAAAAAAATGCCCGGCTTTTTCCTAAAATTATTTTTAGTCGTTTATATCGTAGGAAAATTGGTTTCACACCCGTAGCCCTTAAATTGCAAAACTTTTACGTTTATGGCTCGGGTTGTTTTACCGTTTTTACGTTTTTACGTTTTAGCACCTTAGGATGTAATTTAGCGTTGTTTTATTGTTTCTTAGGCTTATTCGTAGTTTATTTAGTGTTTTCTTTGTTTTACATGCTTTATTTTCATTTCCGTTCTTTAATTTGTAGTGTAATCAAAATCCAAGATTCGTTTAACCATTCAAGTTCAAATCACGAAACTCAACGACACCGTCAATTTCACACCTCGTTGGGACACGACCCGGGGAAATCACTTCCCGGTATCACTTTTATCACACCCGTGAGGTTCGGCACGTTAACCCTTTTCCTAAAAGGTTGATTTGTCGAGTTTTACGGTTATTTTGATATACGTTGATATTGTGTTTTTCACCACTCACTTCACAACGAATCAATTATGCTTTGACCTGTCAGTTTGATACCCGAGCCAAATATGTTTCCTAGTCAGGAAGGTAACCTGACCGTGTCATTGATGCACCAATGGCATGACTTTAGTGTGGTTGAGTGATGTTCCACACCGTCCCCATTATGATATGACTATGAGCTCACTATATGTATATGATTTGGCCATTTTGTTCCGGGGGGCGTATGGATGCATCCTAGATATGATATGTTTCGAGGGATTTGATCTGTTTGGAGATATATATGGTGAATGATGTCGGATGCAATCCGCGTCTTCACAATTCCGGGAGCTAGCTGCTCCATTTGTTACTGAGGTCTCCCCTCCTATGATATATGGTATTCCGAGGTCACCCCTCCGAATACAATGGTTACTTATGATATGATATGATATGATATGTTCCTGGCTCGTGGTAGATTTCCGACAACCCTTACACCTTTGATATGCTATATTGTACCTTTTGTATTCCCCAACGCACTATATGCTACGTTAATTGTTCATTACTCAGTACCTTTATATGACTCACTCTACTACCAGGATATATATATATATTCCATTGCTTTGATCTGTCACACTCTCATTCCGTTACTTCAGAATATCGTTCCATTCACGTACCGGGTTATTATATGCTTATTGAATTTGATTATGCTATTTATGTTTTATGTGACTACTGATTATCCTGCTATGATGTGATTACTATGCGGTTATCCGAGTTACCTATTTTCATCGATGATGTGATCTCACTGTTATGTGACTCTCTGATTTGTCTGGTGACCATACTAATGTCTAAACGATAGTTTTGTCAGTTTATTATGTGTGCTTTGTTCGGTATCTCGTGGACTATGACTATTCCGTTGTATTCTTATCTGTTTATTGTTGACCTGCCATGTTTACATTTCTGCCTATACTACGGTTTGATTAGGTAAATGGGTCATCTTGTGACGTCTGGCTTGTTAATTTGTTTAGTTGCCTGATATGTCCTTAATTCATTTAATTATAATGCTCATACTGTATTCCTACTTGTTACGTGTGACTGCTATGTTTTGACTGTGTTAAGTACTTCCATTTGTTATGATATTGGTTATGTTTTCAACTAAGGGTTTTTGACCTGTGTGATTGTCATGCTCACTTACTAATTAATTGCTTTCGCTTGCCTTTAAATTCCTGTTTGACTAGTATGTCTTCTGATTTCCTGAATTGTTTGTATGCTATATGTATGTTATATGGATACGACGTCTGCTATGCTTACTTATGTTCAGTACTTGTATGCCTAATTTGTATGTGCTTGTATATACATCATCGATGCTTTGCTTTGCTTCGTTCTCCTTGTTATCTATTCGTTTTGGGTATCTGTATAATTGTTTTCTGCAGGATCCTCTTTGACTCATTGTTCTCGTTTCGTTGCGACCTTGTTATCAGCTTCCTTATTTCACTTCGCATTTCTGATTTTATTTAGCTTTCGTTTTGTTATATCCTGTTCTTTGGGCTTTTAAGCTCAGCCGCATTTCTTTTCCCGCGGCAGGTTTTAGATTTGAAGATGGGCTTTGATGGGCTGAGAGTTGGATTATCTGAGTGGACCAACCCTAGTTACCTTTCTAGTCGGACTTATTTTGGCGGGCTATTGTTTTGAAATTTTGGTTTATTTTAGACATTTGGATTTTTTAATTTCCTTGTAAATCTTTTGTTTAAATGACTTGGTACGTTATTCTTTAAGACTTCCGCTTGAAGAATTTTATTTATATGTTCTGATATGACACCAGAATGTGACACTTCTACCCTTGTCGGGTTGGGGTGTTACAAATGTTGTGTGGTTTTCTCCGCCTAAAGGGATCTTGTTGATTAGTGAAGTAACTCTCGAGTAGGGTACTCGGGGAGTAGAGTAGGGCGAAGAGGTGCTTCCTGACCGAACCACTATAAATCATCATGTCTGGTTTGCGTTTTCTTTACCTATCTCTTTACGCTTTATTCTTGCATTTATCGCTTTACATTTATACCTGCATTGTGTTTGTGTTTGTATGATTTGTGGTTATATCATGTTAATTATGTTTGTGTGATGATTGGTTATATCTTCATATTAACTAGCTACCTTAAAAACTGCACAATATCAAAAAACTTCATCACCAGTCTATAACTCGCCACTGAGGACGATCCCTTAAATAGTGGTCCCCACATATATATGGGACCGTCCATACATATTTGGGACCGTCCACAGTGTGGTCCAAACTAACTTAAACTTCTTTATTTATGTTCGTGACTTAATCTATGATATGTATAGTTGTTACAATCATCAAAACCACTATTCCTATTTAGCCACGCTTGATCGAAAAATTGATACAAAGGATTTTAGATTTTAAATATAAGCGTTTTCACCCCCCCCCCCCCCCCCCCCCCCCCCCCCCCCCCCCCCACATTTCTACAAAGTGGGATTTGAGAAAGAATTTGACTCTTTGAGATGGGACTTTTTGACTTGGTTATGGAAAAGTTCGGATTTGGTTATAAGTACGCTATTGGATTTTGGATGACTTAGTTCTGCCTGATCTTCTGTTTTGGTTAATGGGTCTCCTACAGCAGAGTTCAAGGTTTTTAAAGGCTTAAGACAAGGAGATCCTCTATCTCCTTTTCTCTTTATCTTGGCTATGGAAGGCTTGCACGCATTCACGTGTAAGGCTGAGGAGTTGGGTTTGTACAAAGGTGCTTTTTTGTCGTGACAACATGTGTATTTCACACCTCATTTATGATGACGATGTTATATTCCTTTGTGAGTGGTCTTGGATAAATGTGCATCACTTATTATGTATGCTTCATTGTTTCTATTTTATTTCTGGCCTTAAAATTAATGTTCCTAAAAGCAACTTTCTTGGTGTTTGTATTTCTGATGAGGAGGTTTCAAATATGGCGAACTAAATTTCCTTTGAAGTATCTCGGCGTTCCAGTTGGGTGTAACATGACTAAGTGTTCTAATTGGAATGCCATTATCCAAAAGTTCTCCTCTAAATTATCGATATGGAAAGCCTGTTTATTATCGGTTGGGGGTCGTCTTACTCTTATTAAGTCAGTGCTAGGGAATCTTCCCACTTATTATATGTAGATATATATATATATATATATATATATATATATATATATATATATATATATATATATGATGTTAGTGTCAGTTCAAAAAAAGCTTGAGTCGTTGCATAATAACTTCTTTATTTGTGCTGATAAGGACGAGAAAAAGATGACATGGGTGAGATGGAAAAAGTGCTTAGCGAGCAAGAAGTTGGGAGGCCTCGGTACTGGTAGTATTTTCGGGCTAAATATAGGCCTCCTATTCAAATGGATTTGGAGGTTTTTGTGTCGTCCTTCTGATTTATGGGCTTGAGTTATAAATAATATTTATGGGATTCATGGGAGCATTACTGATGACATCGCTTATAGATCTAGTCATAGCTCATGGGTTTGTATTCGGTTAAACACCTTAAGCTGAAAGGTATTGATCTTCTTTCCTTGTGTAGTCGCAAGATAGGGAATAGAGTTTCTACTCGATTCTGGGAGGATATTTGGCATGGAAATCAGCGTCTTAAAACGCTTTTCCTGCGCATATATTTGCTTCACAATGATAGAGATTTTTCTATTGTGAATCAATTATCTCTTCTTGTTTCGTGTTCTACTCTTAGGCGTCAACCGAGAGGAGGTGTTGAATCGGCCCAGCTCACAGGCCTGCGTGCTATGATTGGTGATGTTTTTCTTACAGACCAAGGTGATTCTTGGCAGTGGTCGCCAAATGTTTCTGCTGGATTTTCAGTTTCCTCAGTGCACGCCTTGGTAGATGAGCATACCTTAGACGTGGATCCTCATGCTACTAGATGGAACCGCTGCATCCCCATAAAAGTTAATGTTTTTTGTGGTGTCTAATGCTCAACAAACTCCCTTCTAGGGTTAATTGGATAGGAAAGGTATTGATGGTGGCTCGAGTTTACGCCCCATTTGCCAGGAAAATGTTGAAACGGTTAACCATACTTTCTTTACTTGTGAGATGGCAAAGGATATGTGGGCTTTGCTGGCTAGATGGTGAGACTTAGACATACCGATTTGCGCTAACATTTTCGAGTGGTTCGAATGGCTTAATTCTTTACGTGTTTCGAATAACTCAAGGTTGATCATCGAAGGGGTAAGGGGACCCTCTTGCGGTCTATTTGGTTTTTCCGTAATTGTTTGGATTTTTCTAATCCTTCTACTAAGAAGGCGTTGCTTTGGACTCCTTTGTTTCTCAGTCATTTTTGTGGATTTCATCTAGAAGTCCTAAGTCTAAATTTAGTTGGGTAGATTGGTTAAAAACCCCCTAGCTTAATATTTTGTTTTTAGCTTTTGTTAGTTTTTAATAAAATGCCGTTGTTTTAAAAAAATAAAATTTTAAACTATAATATTACTGATTACTACTGTTTTTTTTTTCCTTTTATCTTTTTCAGGTGAAAACCACTTGCTTTTTCTTATCTTTTTTAAAATGTGTAACCGGTATGGTTCAACAAACATCATAAAAAATATCAATAGTTAAATGAGACAATTCTAATCAGTCATTTTTCAATCAAAACTAAAAGACTCATTTACATTCTTTTTAAAAAAAATAAAAATAAATAAATATTTCATAAACCAAGTAAAACTAATTACACAATCATATCGATCAAAAAATTATCTTTTATTCGAGCGGCACTTCTGTATACTTTTGACGAAAATCTTTTCCGAGTTTTTTTTTTTTTTTTTTTTTTTTGATATTTACGTCCAGAAAAATCACATGTGAATTGTAATTTAAAATTCATATGTGATTTTGTGAAATAACATGTGATTTGTGATTTGAACCTTATAACTCATATCACAAATCATATGTAATTTTGTATCGTGTAACATTCGATATCAATAAAAGGGGAAAACGATATTTGTCAAAAGTGTATTGTAATGCTCGTCTAAAAAAAATCTTGTTACGATAATGTATTTTTACTATTTTCCGTTTGGAAGATATTTATACTTCGGATACATGAAATGTGTGGATTTTAATTTTAGGGCCTGTTTGGTAAGGGATTTTTTAGGAGTTGTTAGCTTTTTATTACACAAATAATCTCTTCTAAAATAAGTAGCTCCGTTTGGATACATTAACTTGAAACTTTTATTTCAAACAAATAGCTCCTAAGAGCATGTTCAATCATAACATTATAACACCAATAACACCGTCCACGTCAGCGTCACATCAGCTTTAACATTTAACATTAACATCCCCAAAAAACACACACAACAATAACATCCCAATAACATCAATAACATTTCATATTTTCAATTTCAACCCCTAAACTAAAACAAACACTTCATTTATTAAACTAAAACAAACACTTCATTAAAATTGAAAACATATTACAATACGAGATTAAAAAAAATAATAATAATAAAATACAACGAAATAAAAAAACACGCTGCAAATAAAACGTTACAACAAATTAAAGGAAATGACGAGAATACGATCTACTGACGAGGTTTCAAGTTATATTTTTTGATGATTCGATCTTTTTCGTCATTGATCCACTCCACGACCATTGGATCTTGCCCTTCAGTAGGCGTCATCAAAAACTTTATCTCTTCCAACCTTGTTATTGTGAGATCTTTTTCCTGCTGGGCCCGATACGCCGCTTCGGCGGTTTCACGTTTCAAACGATACTCGTTTGCCATAGTTTCGGTGAAATAAGTTGACGAGCTCGTTCCTCCAGTGCTTGCTCCCCCAGTACTTGTTGTAGTCTCGGATCTTGCTTTCTTGGTAGCACGTTTCTTTCCCATGGGGCGTGGTTGTTCATCATTACCAAACAAAGCCTCGTTTGTTTGGCTTGGCACATCGCCGGTTAAATCAACCGGTTCCGGCGTGTCCCATTTCTTATAATGACGCAAAACCTCCCAAGCGTCATCGATACCAAACAGTGCTCCTTTGTTTTCCTCACGATACCATTGCTTTGCCCGTTTCATCACATCCACCTCACTTTCCCCGCTTCGTTGATCCCGTTTCGCACGTTTGTAACAAGCGTTGAACTTTGTGCATATCTTTGTTCAACGTTTTCCATTTGCTTGACATCATGTCCTTGGTGCGCCGTTGAAAGTTGTTTCTATTGAACTCATTTCCGACCCGATACCAAAACGTATCTCTGGGTTGGCACTTTCCAACTTTCGGATCCTTCGAAACAGCTATGTAACACCTTGCAAGTAATGCTTCCTCTGCTGAATTCCAACGCATAGTAACGACAACCTCCTCTTCATCAGAATCAATTGGTTCGGGCTCGGGGTCTTTGGATTTTTTGATTTTCGCTTAATACGACCTTTTCCTTTTTTTTGGAGGAGACGTGGGTGTGTCAGCAACATCATGTGTTTCAGTTTGTGATTGTTGTGACTGTTGTAATTGTAGATTTTGAAAGTTGGAGTTTAAGGTGCTTTGTTGGTTTTGTTGTTGCCAATACAGAAATGTTTGATGTTGTTGATACATTTCTTGGCTCGATAAGCCTAGTGGATTGGGGTTTGAAGATGAACCCGCGTTCGGGTTAGATGATGAACCCGTGTTTGAGGGATTCCACCCACCACCGAGAAGATTGAAGAAAGTATCGTCGTTGCCTCCCGACATTGTTTTTTTTTTTTTTTTGCAGTTAATTGAAGTTGAAAGATTGAGAGTATTGAGAGGATTTAGTAGTGGAAGTGTGAAAAAAAATGGTGTTTTATTTGTGTATTTATAGTGGTAAAAAAAGGTTTTTGATTTTTATTTTATTTTTTTTTTATTTTTTTTTTTAAAAGTAGCCGTTTAGATTGAAGAAAGTATCGTCGTTGACTCCCGACATTGTTTTTCTTTTTTTTTTGCAGTTAATTGAAGTTGAAAGATTGAGAGTATTGAGAGGATTTAGTAGCGGAAGTGTGAAAAAAAATGGTGTTTTAATTGTGTATTTATAGTGGTAAAAAAAGGTTTTTGATTTTTATTTTATTTTATTATTTTTTTTTTAAAGTAGCCGTTTAGGGGCTGTTTTGAAAAAAAATTTAAAAAATAACGGCTAGTAGCCGTTACAAGGGGCTGTTTTAAAAAAAAATTGAATTTTTTTTTTTTTTTAAATAATGCGCTAACGCGCGTTAAGGGGTTAACGGGGAGGGACCAACGCCGTGAAAGAAACGATCCTCCAAGGGTGTAACGCCGATGACGGAGTTATTTTGCCTCTAACGGGCGTTACCCCGTTAACGTTGTACATGCTCTAAATGAAAAGGTGATTCATGAATCATTTTAAATATTTAGGAGCTGTTAAAACTTTAAATTACTTATATACCCTCCATCTGTTTAACAGTTATGTCTTTTTATATTAGTTTACATCTTATAATTACATTTAACAGCTAACTTATCAAATATTTTTATTGAAAAAAATATAACTTGTAGCTAATATTAAAAGCTTTGCAGTTTACAACTTACAGCATACAGCTAGTTTTGCCAAAAATATCGTTTATCAAAATGAAAAGCGGCTGAGATTGCTCCATTTAATCTTTGATTTTTTTAATCTTTGTCGTCCGTAACCAGTAATCATCACCAACAAAAGTTAGAGTTAAACACATGTCAGAACTTATCCCTTCTTCTCGATATCCCAACAATTTTGTTTTTTAAACTTATCCACCATTCACACCACCTTCATTCATTCATGTCACCTTTCATATTCTCCCAACCTCAAAACCTTAAGAACAACAAAAAACCATGACAAACCAACATGACCAAACTCGTGTTCTCTACCAGCTTTGTTCCATGATCATAAACATCCTAGGTTCCCCACCACTTCCTATCCCATTTCCAACAACTTTATCCGGGCCCACTTTAGCTTCAGCTTCTTCTTCTTCGGCGGCGCCGCCTTTCATGCAACCGCCACGTGTTTCTACAGCTGGGTTTGCTGGACTGTTTATTGTGGTGTCTTTTGCTATGATGATGTTTGGGACAGCTATATTTGTGATTGGGTTTCTGTTGATGCCTTTGGTTGTCGGTTTGGTTATGTTGTTTTATTTGGCGGGAATTGTTTCTAATTTGACTTACTTGGCTGCTGCTGTTATTTCTCCGCCAACTAGGATTGTCTCAGGTTTGGAGATTTAAATCTTTTATCTTTTGTTATTTTGTAAGTAGCTGCTGCCATATGTTTTTACATGATTTGATCATAAGTCCCTAAATGACGAGGTTACTTGTGAAGGGCGATGCCTTGACTTAGATTTTCGTGGCCTAACTGGGGTTTAAAATGACCTAGTTAAGACTCCGTAGTAGTATCTTCTAAGATGTCACTCTATATATGATACGATGAAGTCATGTTATATATATGATTAAATGAACTAGAGGCACGTTTCAGCGTTGAACCTATGTATATGCTTATAGTAGTCTAGTTGTGTGTGATGTGTGAAATATGAACAATGTGCTAAATTGTAAGGTCAAAAGTCGTCTACGGTGTAGATGCTGAAAACATCCTATATCCTTTTAGTAAAGAAATTTTATTACTACGCAAAGTTCAAAATTATTTGTGCAATGGCTTGTCCCGACCAACATATATATACATGAATATGACACACGCATAAGTTACCCGGTCGCCGGCCTGACCCGTCTGCATTTACATCTCCGGTTTAATTGCCGAGTACATGAGAAATTTGTGTAACTTGTGTGGATCTGATTGTTGTAATAATTGGTCTTAGATAGCTTCATAGTATATATTTTCCTTTGGGCTTATGTATACTTTACAGTTAACACATGTTTTTATCGCTCATTGTGCAGCATGGAGACGATCATGAAGAGGAGGAAGTTGAGTAACAAGTGTGGTGATAGAACATTATATAGGTTACTAGTTAGAACAGTGTTTATACAAATAATACATGGCAACCATGTACTATTTTGGTATCATCTGTTTTATCAAATTTAAATGATAAAATTTGTTTTTTTGCGATTACGCCATATGTGACTTGTTGTGTTATCTCTAAACCGCATTTCTTATTATAAGGATGTTTTGTTTGCAGAAGTATTAATCGGCTTATGCATCGATTGGGGGCACCTCGGCAGGCCCTCAGTCTTGTAAGACAAACAATAAGAGGAGATCTGGTTCAGAATTCGTAAAGCTACTATTCACATTATACTTTGTACTTTGTAGCCGTGAAGGGCCCTCAAAGTTACCTGAGTGCGACTATCGACCCATTTAGTTTTAGATTAAAAGGCTCTATTTTGGATTATGTTTTAACGTCAAATCTAACTAAATATGACAGGTAACTGAAGGTGTTGAATCGTCTAATGCATACCATCTCCTGAATCGCTTCAGGCAAAAATTTAGGGGTGTATTGTTATCGTAACTATTTACAATAAGTTTTAAAAAAATGAAAATGTGACGGAAAGGTTTGTTAGTCGGTCAACCCAGCGTTACAACCTGACCTGACCCGTTTGACCCAGCCTCAAGTTTCCCATTACCAAACCCGTCTGAATTGCCACTTCTAAAACATACTCTGTGGCTTGATCCAGATTTAGATTATGAAGATATGATTACACATGTATGTTTGTTACGGTGATAGTTTAGAGCAATACATGTTGACTTCACAAATTCATGTTCCTCACCGAAATCATTTTTTGCAAATCTACATCTTATAGCTCACAAAAGAGTAGTCATGAACTTGTCGTAGATAACTATTTTTTTTCGTTATGACAAATCTATGTATGTATATCTGAAGAACAATAAGATGATAAAAAACCAAAACAATAAATACTTTGTAAAATCAAGTAAATTGAAGAAGATATAGGAACACAATATTGCTCAACTGATGTTAAGGTATATAAATAAAACTACTAAACTAGCCTATGTTGATGCTGATACCAACCGCAATGAGTAAGATGGTGATGAGTCCGAAAAAGATAATTGTGTGAACACAAATGGAAACCCCACTAGTCTGCATGTTGTTAAACTCGACTGCACGTCCCTTACCCGGAAGCTGAAACAACAAACCGGGAGTTAGCAGCACAAATAGCAACACCCCTATTAGAACTGGCGCCCAATCTGCCATATCCTTTTCTTTTTGTGTGTAAGATTTTATCCAAACATGTAAATGGTACAGAATATATAGGAATCGAAACCTTAGCTATATGCCAACGGATATACACAAAATTCGGGTGTGAAGCATTGTGTACGTCGTTCTTAGTACTAATTTATTGTGTGACAATGATTTATGCCGGCAAATGGCATGGAATCTATAGATCATTAGTATTGTTTTCTTCCTGCAAGTTCAGACAAATTTGCAAATTTAGTAATTATAATGGTTGCTTTCACTAGTTAATCAGTGCAATTTGTCAGCATCCCATCAGGCTTTAGTATATGTTATTTACATAGTACTAAAACATCATTTATCATATGGCCTTATTTGTCAATTAAGAACAAGAGATGGCTGATTATCTTTAGGTACAACTTTACTATATCCCATTGATCCGCTCCCGAACCGTCAAGTTTTATCACACGAGCTGACCACTTGTGAATGGCCAACCGTAACAAACTTAAAACAGCTCAGGAGGCAAATGCAATGAAGATCAGGTAGTGTTTCCCCAGGTCGTTATGTCCCAACGAGCTGTGCGAGAATAATCAAACGTATAGTGATCGAGAGAATTTGAACGGAAAAGAGATATGATTGTGAATGATTATACCTAAAGAGAAAGTATACAAATTATAGGGGCTTAAATGCAAATTAAAGAAAATTAATAAGCTAAAATATATTAAATAAACGCTATCACTATTTTTTTAAATGATTTTTCTAAATTTTACAAAATAAAATAACTTAAATAAACTATTTTAATTGAAACGTAAACTTAAATTATCTAAAAACGTGACTTAAAATGAAAACGTACGTTATGTATAAAAATTACGCGAGTGCGCAAGATAAAACGTAAAATTTGTAAAATAAAGGTCCTACGAGTGTAAAAACAATTTTCTTACTTACTATATGACAAAAGAAAATTTTAGAAAAAAGATTTATATTTTTTTTACTTTTATATTTTTTATTATGAATTAAATATTATTTTAAACTAATTAATTAATTAAAAATACTAACGACTTTGGAAAAATCTGAAAATTTTATGAAAATTACTTGATGATATTGTGGATCTGAGAAAAATAAAATGGGCACCACAGACTTATGTTACTAAGCATTTATAAGCTAAATGAGTAGATTAAGCTAAAAGAAAAACAAACTAGTTAAATAGACAACAAGTGAGACTAGTAACGCAAAAGACCCAAGGGCGCAATTGGTTACAGGTACACACTATCACTACCCCATAAGGGAGAGGTCTCAGGTTCGAGCCTGCCTCCCCCCTTTTTGCAAAATTATTTTTTTTTTCTTGATTTTCTTTTTGAAACCTAAAAAGCTTATCAAAATGAGGATTCCTTGTAAAAAAATATTCTTGAGAGAACCTCAAATAAGCTGTTTTAACAGCTTATTTGACCACTGCTGTGGGCAGACCCAACCAAACACCCCTTTTAGCAGCTAATGAAGCAAAAATGAGCATGAGAACTAGTTGAGTAAGCAAGGTAAAAGCACAAATAAGCTACACTAACATTGGTTAAACTAAAATAAGCTAAAAACAGTAATAAGCAATCAAATATAACAGGGAAAACAGTTGGCAATAGGTTTAAGCTAGGGGGATCCTAAAAAGCTAATGAAAGAAAAATAAGCATAAAAGAAAGCTACTAAAAAGGTAACAATAAGCACTATTTAGCTAGAAAAAATATCAAACCTAATGCAACTAATCTAAAAAGCACTAACCACTTGAATTAAGCTACTAAGATCATCAATAAGCAAAAAGTGGTGGTGTCCTGATCTAGCAGTTGGACTGCTACTGGTGCAGTCCCCAAACAGCCCAAAGAGGGACTATTTTGAGCTTATGTAGAATAAGCTAGAGTGAGAGTTAGGTCATGAGCTCTTGGCTACTTAGAGTCCACCAAGTACACTACCCTTTGCCCCCATGTCTAGCTTCTGAGGAGCTATTAACAGGCTGAAAAACCAGCTGCAAACATGAACTGGGGTCTGCTGTAGGAAGGAAAAAAAAACAGATTGCAAAAACGACATTCTAAAACTGTTAAGCAACTAAAAACTGGATGGACTCTCTACCATAACATCACTTGAACTAAATTGAAGCTTACTTAAAACAATTTTAGACCCTAATTGGGTCAAATTTGGAGTTTGACCCACGAATTTTGCAAAACCAAACAACCCTTTTAGGCAGGATACTAGAAGTGTTTTCAAGATTTAAGCAAAGAAAGCTTAAAAACTAAGTTGCACAAACTCAAATTGAGTGTAAAACACTTAAACAAACACTTGTAAAACTCAAATACTAGATTTTAAAGATGCGAGTAAAAAGTAAAAAAAACTGCTTAATCTGAAACTGGAAGTAGATTAAAATTTAATTGCATTATCTCGAAATTAACTATTACATGAAAAATAAAGCTGAGCTAGAACAAGAAAACATTCTAGACTAAAACTAGAAACTAAATTAAAACTAAAAAAAAAACTAACTTACTAACTCACTGCCTTATACATTGGCATACAAACTATTTATACTAATAAGCTCTGAGGTCTTCTTCTCTTTCTTCTCTGATCATTTCCCACCTTTCTTTTGGGCCATTGGATGATTGGAGTCATTTTAACCATTGATGGCTTTTGGCGGGAAAACGTTTTAGCAACTTGGGGTGGATTGAGTGCAAGGGGGGGAAACAATAAATGCATTTTGTTTGGTTGTTTGAGGTGGAGTGATAAGGTGGAGGTGTGTGGCGGGGTGAGGTTGTCGGTTTTAAGAGTGGGTGAGGAAGACAGTGAAAAAGGAGGGAAAAGGTTGTGTTTGTTGACCGGGCTTAATATATTGAAGGGGGGTCAAATGGAGGGGTCACAAGTGGTTATGGCAGGGGTCCAATGGGTTTTGACAAGGGTCCAAGGTTCAAAGGCTTATGCTTTAATACAAGGGCTTGTTTTGTAATTTCTGAAAATACAAGGACCAAGGCTGCCAATTATGCAAAGTTGTTCCAAGGGACCATAAGTGATAAGTTTCAATAGTACAAGGACCAAACTTGACATTTTCAAATTTCCAAGGACCATTTTGCAAATTTTAAACTTGAAGGACCAAATTTGTAATTTCTCAAAACTTTTGACATTTTTCACCAAAGGACTAGTTTTGACAACTTATGATTTTAAAAGGACCTTTGGTGACTTTTCTTTTGAAATAAGTGCTTGGGGACTATTTCGACAACTTTTGAAACTTGGGGACTGAAGCGCCAATTATGCAAACTTAGCTCATTTTCATCGATTTTAAACATTTTGCATCTGAAACATATAAAATGCAATTTTGAGATATTTTCAGTATTTTGATGCATTTCGAGCATTTTTAAGCGTTTTGCGGTTCGAGAATTAACCAAAATGATGAGTATTTGCATTTCATCAATCCCCATACTAAACTATTGCTAGTCCCTAGCAATCTTTGAGAAAAACTTAATGGATTTGAATCTCTTTACCAAAAGCCATTACTTCCGGAGTAGCCAAATGTTTCAGTTCAAGTAAGAACCTTGGTACACTGATAACCAAATGATTTTAAGCAAACCACCGACTTCCAACGGATTTGATTTGTCTTTACCGAAGCCGTTTGCTTACGGACTAGCCAACTCTTAGATAAAATATCTTTGGTGAGTTGATTACCAATTATGGTTTTCCACTGCCTTTACCACAAGCCATAAACTTGCGGGCTAGCCAACTCTTCACTAATTAAAGATATGGTGAGGTGAACACCATACAATTTTGGGCAAATTGCAAGCCGTCAACGGATTTGAGATATCTTTACCAAGAGCCGTTTGCTCCTGGATTAGCCAATCCTTTTGTTTATTAGACATGGTGGACTGATAACCGTAATCTGAGTAAGTGAAAAACACTTGCTCCAAAAAAAATTTTGGCCAAAAATGGGGGAATTTGGTGGTATAATTACATGATAAAATTCTTGAGAATTCCCCCCCACACTAGAAATGAATATTGCCCTCAATATTCAAAGTACCGTCGGTTATGCCGAAACATAGAACGTAAAAGGGAAATACTACGGCCATTATTTGAAAGATTTTTTTTTTTTTTTTATACAACAGCGGGGGGCAACTCCCCCACACTAGGGTGGTACACACGGGTGAAAACCCATGTTTAACTCTTGTTTTTGATTACCGAGTCGCTAGCTTGACTCGACCCGAATTAATTTGTTCATGGGGAAGTAAGTGGAAGAGACAATCTCCATCGGACTTTCATTCAAGATGTTTGGATAAACATTGAAGTACGCGAAAGTTCCACACTGATGAGATATAGAGAGATCCGGCTCACAAATAATAAATGAAAATGGCGGGGTCAAAGATAGTGTCCTCACTCCCGAACGAGTGAAGAAGAGAGGAAGTCACCGGGTAGGTGAAGAAAAGAAGGAAAATCATGATGACGATCATGATAAGATCTTCTTCCTCGGGATCAAGTCAGATTGCACTCGTTTGGATTTTATCGGTTGAGCTCTTTGGTTTGGAAAGCATCTCGGGAGGGAGGGTTGGAAAATTTGTCATAGAAATACAAACTCTCATGATTGAGAACTTTTCCCCCCGATCATGATTTTTGCCATCCAAGCGATCATACTCCGACGGAGTCATGATATGAGTGAGTTCACCGGCGAACTCCTCATGAAGAGAATCATTCACATGATGTGAATTTGTGAACTCTTGTTCCATTGTGGACTCATCACTATCCTTGTCAAAGATTGGATTGTCAGAAATCAAGGTGAATTCTGATTCGAATTCAAATAGAGGATTGGTGAGAGTTGTTTTGAATGCTTCAGGAACAAAGTGATTAACATTCTCTATTGGACTGTTGGGATAAGAAGTGAGTGAACGATCATTATACAGGAGACTTTCAATCTCTCTAGATCGGTTTGAAATCAAAGAGACCATCATCACTTTCTGATGAAAGTGGATTGATGTGAGTGAGTTCATCGGTGACCTCCTCAAGAAGATGATCGACATCGATTGTGGAAGCGATGCCTCAACATACTCGATGTTTCCATAAGAAGCACAATCGTCACTAAAATCGGAGAAAGTTTCAAAATGATCTTTTGAACACTCAAGAGGGGAAAGAGAATCACACATATGATCAGAAGTTCCCTGTGACTCTCGGGATTGGGACAAGGTTCTCAACACTAGACTTTATGAATTCGTCCGATTCCTTTCGTGAACAGTGTCAAGATGCTCATCCCCCATGTTTAGAGAGTGAGTGGGAATATCGGGTGTGATAGCAGTTATTTGAGAATGAATCTCAAGCTGCGGGATATCAATGATGAACTTGATGAATCTTTATAGAATTGAAGGATATCAAGTGTATCCTCATCATCACTTGTCATCGAGAATAAAACGAAATTGAGAGCTAGATTTGGCTGCTTTTCTTTTGCAATTGATTCCCTAATAGATTTTTCAAAGGCAATTTGGGAATTTATTTTAGCAGACTGCTCTTCAGCTAGCAATTCTTCCATGGATTTTTGATTTGGATTATCTTGGGAATGTTTACATTCCTTCAAATCTTTCACTAAATCTAAAAGATCAAGGAAAAGATTTTGAGGAAGTGGCTCAGGTGAGGTGGTGCGATTCATTTGGTAATGTAGAGGTTGGGCATGATACGAAGAGTCGTAATTGTTACAAGGAAATGGATTCCTTGTTTGACAATCAGAGCTAAAGTAAGGACCTCCACAATACTCACAACAGTAAAAGCTGATGTGGTGTGAGTCATATGTGTTGTAGTCATAATTGTTATCGGAAAGCTGCTCATAGACAAGCGTGTTTCCCGATTGACAATCGAAGCGTAGTGTGAACCACCACAGTACTACAACGATAAAGCTGGCTGAGTCTCACAGTGTGGTAGGCGATGGAATAAATCGGTTGTGTTATGGTAGGAATAGGGATCCTGGTTATAGACAGACCCGTTTCCTGATTCCACCATGCTATAACTGGGGCAATTGCCACCATTATAAGGACCACCACACCATTGACAACCAAGAGGGTGAGGATAAGACATAGAAGGAATCAAAGGTTTACAGAGGGGTAGGGATGAAGAATCAAAGATGTGAGAGGGTAGAGATGGATATTTTTAGATTTTTGGATAAACATTTTGTAAAAATAAGAAAGAAAATCTTTTTGGGTTTTTGATTTATATATATGTAGAAACAAAAGAAAAATATTTTTGTGTTTTATATGTTTTAAGATGTTTTTGGATTTTTGGATTTTTGTAAGAAAATATAAATATATATAGATGGTATAAACAAGGAGTGAATATTCAAATCACTAATCTGCTAAGCGTAAGATAATTAGCACAGCTCCCCGGCAGCGGCGCCAAAATTTGATCGCTCCCGAACCGTCAAGTTTTATCACACGAGCTGACCACTTGTGAATGGCCAACCGTAACAAACTTAAAACAGCTCAGGAGGCAAATGCAATGAAGATCAGGAGAGTATAGTGTTTCCCCAGGTCGTTATGTCCCAACGAGCTGTGCGAGAATAATCAAACGTATAGTGATCGAGAGAATTTGAACGGAAAAGAGATATGATTGTGAATGATTATACCTAAAGAGAAAGTATACAAATTATAGGGGCTTAAATGCAAATTAAAGAAAATTAATAAGCTAAAATATATTAAATAAACGCTATCACTATTTTTTTAAATGATTTTTCTAAATTTTACAAAATAAAATAACTTAAATAAACTATTTTAATTGAAACGTAAACTTAAATTATCTAAAAACGTGACTTAAAATGAAAACGTACGTTATGTATAAAAATTACGCGAGTGCGCAAGATAAAACGTAAAATTTGTAAAATAAAGGTCCTACGAGTGTAAAAACAATTTTCTTACTTACTATATGACAAAAGAAAATTTTAGAAAAAAGATTTATATTTTTTTGACTTTTATATTTTTTATTATGAATTAAATATTATTTTAAACTAATTAATTAATTAAAAATACTAACAACTTTGGAAAAATCTGAAAATTTTATGAAAATTACTTGATGATATTGTGGATCTGAGAAAAATAAAATGGGCACCACAGCTTATGTTACTAAGCTGTTATAAGCTAAATGAGTAGATTAAGCTAAAAGAAAAACAAACTAGTTAAATAGACAACAAGTGAGACTAGTAACGCAAAAGACCCAAGGGCGCAATTGGTTACAGGTACACACTATCACTACCCCATAAGGGAGAGGTCTCAGGTTCGAGCCTGCCTCCCCCCTTTTTGCAACATTATTTTTTTTTCTTGATTTTCTTTTTGAAACCTAAAAAGCTTATCAAAATGAGGATTCCTTGTAAAAAAATATTCTTGAGAGAACCTCAAATAAGCTGTTTTAACAGCTTATTTGACCACTGATGAGACCCAACCAAACACCCCTTTTAGCAGCTAATGAAGCAAAAATGAGCATGAGACCTAGTTGAGTAAGCAAGGTAAAAGCACAAATAAGCTACACTAACATTGGTTAAACTAAAATAAGCTAAAAACAGTAATAAGCAATCAAATATAACAGGGAAAACAGTTGGCAATAGGTTTAAGCTAGGGGGATCCTAAAAAGCTAATGAAAGAAAAATAAGCATAAAAGAAAGCTACTAAAAAGGTAACAATAAGCACTATTTAGCTAGAAAAAATATCAAACCTAATGCAACTAATCTAAAAAGCACTAACCACTTGAATTAAGCTACTAAGATCATCAATAAGCAAAAAGTGGTGGTGTCTCGATCTAGCAGTTGGACTGCTCTTGGTGCATCCCCAAAAGCCCAAAGAGGGACTATTTTGAGCTTATGTAGAATAAGCTAGAGTGAGAGTTAGGTCATGAGCTCTTGGCTACTTAGAGTCCACCAAGTACACTACCCTTTGCCCCCATGTCTAGCTTCTGAGGAGCTATTAACAGCAGTGAAAAACCAGCTGCAAACATGAACTGGGGTCTGCTATAGGAAGGAAAAAAAAAACAGATTGCAAAAACGACATTCTAAAACTGTTAAGCAACTAAAAACTGGATGGACTCTCTACCATAACATCACTTGAACTAAATTGAAGCTTACTTAAAACAATTTTAGACCCTAATTGGGTCAAATTTGGAGTTTGACCCACGAATTTTGCAAAACCAAACAACCCTTTTAGGCATGATACTAGAACTGTTTTCAAGATTTAAGCAAAGAAAGCTTAAAAACTAAGTTGCACAAACTCAAATTGAGTGTAAAACACTTAAACAAACACTTGTAAAACTCAAATACTAGATTTTAAAGATGCGAGTAAAAAGTAAAAAACGCTTAATCGGCGGAAGTAGATTAAAATTTAATTGCATTATCTCGAAATTAACTATTACATGAAAAATAAAGCTGAGCTAGAACAAGAAAACATTCTAGACTAAAACTAGAAACTAAATTAAAACTAAAAAAAAAACTAACTTACTAACTCACTGCCTTATACATTGGCATACAAACTATTTATACTAATAAGCTCTGAGGTCTTCTTCTCTTTCTTCTCTGATCATTTCCCACCTTTCTTTTGGGCCATTGGATGATTGGAGTCATTTTCAGCCATTGATGGCTTTTTGGCGGGAAAACGATTTTAGCAACTTGGGGTGGATTGAGTGCAAGGGGGGGGGAAACAATAAATGCATCTTGTTTGGTTGTTTGAGGTGGAGTGATAAGGTGGAGGTGTGTGGCAGGGGGTGAGGTTGTACTGGTTTTGCAGGCAGAGTGGGTGAGGAAGACAGTGAAAAAGGAGGGAAAAGGTTGTGTTTGTTGACCGGGCATAATATATTGAAGGGGGGTCAAATGGAGGGGGTCACAAGTGGTTATGGCAGGGGTCCAATGGGTTTTTACAAGGGTCCAAGGTTCAAAGGCTTATGCTTTAATACAAGGGCTTGTTTTGTAATTTCTGAAAATACAAGGACCAAGGCTGCCAATTATGCAAAGTTGTTCCAAGGGACCATAAGTGATAAGTTTCAATAGTACAAGGACCAAACTTGACATTTTCAAATTTCCAAGGACCATTTTTGCAAATTTTTAAACTTGAATGACCAAATTTGTAATTTCTCAAAACTTTTGACATTTTTCATCAAAGGACTAGTTTTGACAACTTATGATTTTAAAAGGACCTTTGGTGACTTTTCTTTTGAAATAAGTGCTTCATGGACTATTTCTGACAACTTTTGAAACTTGGGGGACTGAAACTGCCAATTATGCAAACTTAGCTCATTTTTCATCTGATTTTTAACATTTTGCATCTGAAACATATAAAATGCAATTTTGAGATATTTTCAGTATTTTGATGCATTTCTGAGCATTTTTAAACGTTTTGCAGTTCAGAATTAACCAAAAATGATGAGTATTTACACACTCATCACCCATCAAGACCCATAGACAAAAGTTTTTAAGATGGCTAAATTAGTTGCGGAATGGTCAAAGAAAGCAGTCATATATTGCATAAAGAATCAATATTGTATTAGTGTGTTGTTTTTCTGTTTAATCATTAAGGCACGGTGAAAATCTAAATTTACTTTTCACTTTTTACCAAAGTAGTTTTAACCATTTAACGCGCTTATCAATATGGTTGCTTTCCTAAATTGTTACAGATTGCCTAATTTGGTAATAACTGGTAAGTATGTTGAAGTATGTTGCATATCGATTATTACAAAGAAGCAGGGTGTATATACTGGTAAAAAGTGAATAAGGTATTCCATCTTTGTTGCAGTTTACCCAAATGATCTATCGGTAGGCTCTTGACACGTCCACATGCTTGGTTTCTTTCTCATGACGAAGATGATAATACCAAAGTAAAAAGTTCGGGTACATTCTTGAATTAATTATAGCCAGTTGATCGATTATCATCTTTGCATGTGTATCATGACTATAGATCCCTTTTGTAACTTTAAAATGATGTGATATTCAACTCTTAACAGGTCATCTGCTTTCAAGATCCACCAGTAAAGTAAAGATGATACATATGACTTGGTAAGCAATCACGCTTTACACAATTACACCTATATCGAGTCCTTACTTTTCCTAACCTTTTTTATTAGCACAAATCGTAATCGAATATCTCTTACCACATTCAATTCTATGCTTTTAAAAGCCGATGAAAGGAACACTCTTGGGATCAATAATTGTTTTCTTAATGAAGGTTGTAACATAAAGCAAAAGCCCTTCCCCCCACTACCCCTAAAAAAACATACCTTACCTCCATCTTTAATTTCCCAATCTTTATTTCCTTTTGAAGTTTAGTATCACATTAGTCCCCTCTACTTATTTGCGCATTACTCGCACTTTGAAGGAGACATTTCGTAGATAAACTGTCATTTTTTGAAGGAAAAAAAAGAGAGTGAAAGATGCATACAGATTGGGGGCCTGCAGCTGTAGCGGTGATTATGTTTATACTATTGTCCCCCGGGCTGCTATTTCAACTACCAGCAAGGAATCGAGTGATAGAGTTTGGGAACATGTATACAAGTGGTATATCAATCCTAGTTCATGCGGTTTTGTACTTTTGTATTTACACCATCTTGGTTGTAGCTATTGGTATTCACATTCGTACTTGATGATTCTGTTTTTATGCTAAGGTTTTGTACTACGTTTTCTTATTATCAAAAAAGGTTATTAATTATCTTTGTTTGTCTTCAATCTGTAAGTTTTTGGTATCATAAATGATTTGCATGTATTCGATAAGCCAATTCAGTACCATGTCGTTTCCTTTTATCAAACCGCTTAATTAAGAAGTCGACTGTCATCTAAAGCATATACCGATGAGACGCTGCATGTGTCAAGCTAGTATGCATGTGTGTTTATATCTTGTGTATCGTGAACTTACTTGACTTCAGTTTGTTGGGGGCGGGGATATTCATTATTGTTCAGCGTGGCTAGAAGATTCTCAGTTGTGTTACTTTTTTTAAATTGTGTTGGTGATGATTAAGTATTTTACGAGCACTTGGCAGTGGGATATACACTAATTTATAACTTTGTTGAGTTGCATAAACCAGGCCCAAGTCAAGCATAGCAGAAGTGATCTTGTATTCTTGTTATGGTTGATCACGGTCACGACAAGTGGCATAATGGGCGGGTAGGGCAGGTTGGGTGACTGACGACTCGTAGACCTGTCCAGGGTAACATAGAGTTGGAAGAAAGTTCGAATGCCGAAATCAAATACTAGTTTTGTAGGAGTGTTGTGCTAGAAATCTTGCATAACATGCATCCTTAATAGAGTAGAAACACGCTTAAAACTTGACTTGGAGTATTCTTTATAGTTATTGTTCACTTACGTACGCGCACACCTCTAGCCTGATCCCATTTGTGATCTTTGATCACCTTACCGGCTTTCCATCATCCTTAGGCCTGCCACTAATGACTTGTATGTACAACTAGATATCGTTGAGGTGTATTGATTCGTTTTAAAGCAAGTAAAAAATGTATCATACTTAGAAAAATGTTCATTCAACTTGATGTTGTGTTCAAAACAGCCCACGAGTTAGTATGAAGTCGACTAAGCGATGATACACTTCACTAAAACACTAATGTCTCTTTCTCATCTCCTATTTTCTTTACATTGTGTATCTGTTCTCTTCATCCATCGTCAATCATTGCTTAATTCTGCTTCTCTGACTTTAATTTTTGTTCTAATATGGGGTGATGGTCGTGATGCAACAATCGCGAAGAAAATGTCTACTTTGTAATGATATATAAAATAGGGTTAATGGTCGAAAAAATATACAAACTTGCCACATTTTACTATTGTGACAATAAACTTTTAATTTTCCTATTAAAACAAAAAAGTTTCTTAATGACTCTTATTGTAACCAAAAGTGCCACGTGGCAAGATTAATTAAGACTTAACCTAAAAAAATCATTTACACTCGTTTTAAATGTCTGGGGGACCATTTTTGCCAACTTAACAAACATGGGGACTAATATTAATCATAAAACGCTTTATTAACCCCAAATCATTTCCCCCCAAAATCAGTCCCCCCAATTGAAACCCGTTTTCCACTGAAAAACCCTAATCCACCAAATTGAAAAATCCACGCTGCTCCCTTTCCAATTGTTTATGGTTTTTGTAACAAGTCAGGTATGTAATTTCGTTTGAATCAATTAATTGTGTTTTAATCGTAAATAGTCAGCAAGCCCTAATTTTAGTGTTTGGTATTTGTTTCAGAATGATACCTCATACTGTTCAACACATCTTAGTTATAAACTGGGACGGGTATTTCACCATGGTCCCCTTAGGTATGTGCATGGTGTTGTCAGTCCTATGTCTATTAGAAGGATGCCTTACTTAGAGTTTGCCCAATATCTTGAAGATAAAGTTGAAACAGAGATTGAAGGGTGTATTACTGAGTCCCAAATCATGACTTGGAGGTTGGTTTAGTTAGAGTCACTGATGATAATGAGTTAAACTATATGTTTGATATGGTTGTTGTATTTGGTGAGCTTGATGTATATCTCCAGCACTTTGATATGGACTTATCTGAGTACTTAGGTAAAGTAGATAGAACAAGTATGGATGCTAGTGTTGCTAAGAGTAAAGCCAGTCAAAAAATAAGGTATTGCAATGATTTTAGCATAGATGAGATGGAGGCTTGGGCTGAGATGGAGTATGCTGAAACTCAAGGTGAATCTTCTCACCAGGCTAATGGAGGTGGTGATGACCTTGTTAGGACTAGTGGTGTAGGTACTAGTGGTGCATCTTCTGAGCAGAGTCATAGAGCTAGTACTAGTATGGATGCTAGGGTGATTGAAAATGATGATGATTCTGATAGTGATTATGATTGGGAGTATGATAGTGATAAGTCAGTTGATTATCTTAGTCCTGGTGAAGAGGAATTGATTGAGCTTAGAAATAGGATCAAAGCTAATAGGGATAAGGTAGAGCAGATGGAAGAGCCCAATGAAGCAAATAGTATGCCTTTAAATTCTTCTTCTGCTCCCGATGTTAGGACTGATCATGATTTGTTCATGGATGAGCTACTAAGAAAGCTTAAGGCTACTAATGAGGAGGGAAACACTCAAGACCCTTTCATTACTGCTCAAACAAGTATTGAAAGGTACCCCATGTATGATGAAAGTACACACTGGAGACTGAGGAAACCAGAGGTGAGTATGTTGAGCATACTTAAATTAAAATTCAAATTTGTTATGTTGTTTATTAATGATGAATGTTAACAAATGTTGTGTTACAATTGCAGAAAGGTTTAAAGTATGTGAGTGTGAACAAGTTCAAGGAGTGTCTGACATTCTACGCTTTGGCTAATGGCTTCTCACTATGGTATGAGAAGAGTAATTCAAGGATGGTAGTGGCTAGGTGTGGACAAAGACCTGAAAGGGTGGCTGATCCAGATGCTGGTAAACAAAGGAAGCAAATCAGGTATCCTAGTGTTAGTAGTAATGAATTGCCACCATGTCCTTGGAGATGTTATGCTAGTTGGATGTCAGAAGAGAAAACTTTTCAGATTAAAACATTAGTTGATGAGCATACATGTGTTAGGAATTTCCAGTTTGGCACATTGGTCAACTATAAGTGGATAGGGGACGAGTCTTTGGTGAAAAGATTAGGGATAACCCTGAGATTAGGTTGAATAGTATAGCTGACCTAGTGATGAAAAAGTATAAATGTAAGGTTACAGCTAATCAATGTGTAAATGCAAAAAAGTTTGCTTTGAATCAGAATGAAAAGACTGTAGCAGAACACTATGGTATGCTAAGATCTTATGGGAAAGCTATTTTAGACACCAATCCTGGGTCAACTGTGAAGTTGGGAGTGACAAACAACCCAGATAATAAGACATATTTTGATAGGTTTTATGTTTGTTTTGCTGGATTAGCTAATGGATGGAAATCAGGATGTAGGCCAGTTATAGCCTTAGATGGTTGTTTTCTGAAAAGTCCTAATCAAGGGGAAATACTTGCTGCAATTGGTAGAGATGGGAATAACCACATTTACCCTGTGGCTTGGGCTGTGGTAAATGTTGAAAATAAAGATAACTGGAGTTGGTTTTTAGAGTTGCTTAAAGAAGATTTGGGTAAAGTTAAAGGTCAAGGTCTAACTCTGATATCTGATTAACACAAGGTATGCTTTAGACATTTATTTTTCCCTCCAATTGTTAATATAATATTAAACATGATCTAACACACTAACATGCCTTTGTAGGGTCTTATTGAGGCTGTGAAACTAGTCATGCCATATGCTGAGCATAGGCAATGTGCAAGACACATATATGAAGGCTTTAAGAAATATTACACTGGATTGGAGTTTAGGAATCTATTATGGGCAGCATCTAAAGCATCATACCCTCAACTGTTCAATAAAATAATGGATAAGATTAAAAAAGCTAACCCTGGTGCACATAAGTGGCTCATGGATAAGAATCCCAAGACATGGTCCAGAGCATTCTTTGAGGTTGACAGAGGTTGTGAAGCTGTTGAAAATGGTTAGTGTCCATTAAACTACAGTTTGTAATTTATGATATTTTGATTCAAATTGATAATTTTCATATGCAGGTTCTGGCATGTGATACCAACTGGTGGGAATGTGTTTGAGGTGAGACAAGGGAGTGATGGATTCACTGTTGATGAAACAAAGAGGACTTGCAGTTGCAGGATGTGGAAACTTTCAGGTATACCATGTGTTCACTCCACAAAGGTCATAATGTTTATGAATAGGTTACCTGAGGCTTATGTCCCAGAATGGTTTAGGACAGAGATGTATTATTTAGCTTACAACAACTTGAACTTAAAACCTGTTGGTGGTATGGATTTTTGGCCTGATCAGAGCATGTACTCAAATGTATTACCACCAAAGCCTAAGAAAATGCCTGGTAGCCCTAGAAAGAAGAGAATCAGAGCTAAAGGTGAGGGGGTAGTGGTACAAGAGTGTCTAAAGTAGGTGTTCTAATGCATTGTACAAATTGCCATAAGCCTGGACACAATATAAAAGGTTGCAAAGAACCTATTGTGGCAAAGACACCAAAACCAAAAGGAGTTGCTGGTAGGCCTAGAAAACAAAATGTTCATGATGTGGGTGGAAGTAGCACAGAAGTGGGTAGTGGGTCTAATGTAGGAGCTAGGGATGATGTGGGTGCAAGTAAGACTGAAGTGGGTAGTGGGTCTAATGAAGGAGCTAGGACAGAAGTGGGTAGTAGGTCTAATGAAGGAGCTAGGACAGAAGTGGGTAGTGGGACTAATGTAGGAGCTAGGGATGATGTGGGTGGTGGGTCTAATGAAGGAGTTAGGACTGAAGTTGGGCCAAATGGAGGTGGTGGATCAAAAAGTTATGCTGGGTCAAAAAGGAAAGTTGGGTCAACACTTGGAATTCCAACAAGGCATGGTAAGAGGAGGGCATGTACTTCAGCATTTGCAAGATGGTTTGGTGTTGATACTTGTTTAGGCCAGTCTCAAGAACAACAACAGGTTCAAGTCCAGTCTCAAGAACAACAACAGGTTCAAGTCCAGTCTCAAGAACAAGTGCAAGATGAACATCAAGATCAGGTTCAAGTCCAGTCTCAAGCACAGGTTCAAACAGAGATTGAATTAACTCCAATTCAGATTACCCAGTCACAAGATCAAGTGCAAGATCAGATGGAAGAGGAAGTGCAGCATCAGCAAGTGCAGAAGAGAAAGAAACAACCTCATAAATTAAAATCAGAAGACCAAGTGAAAGAATCATACTAAAGAAGTTGGGCAAAAAAAAGGATGGTCAGGGCAGTACTAAAGACAATGCACTTGATATATAAGTGCAACTAACATCTATTTTAGCTTTTGTATGTCAGCTTAATAGCCCATTTTGTATATCTTATGAGGGTATAGTTAATCATCTTTTGGATGTGTAAACAATTTAACTGCCATATGGTTCTGTAGGTATATTAACAGTTTAAAATGACTATCTACAAATAGCCCATTTTGTATATCATATGAGGGCATAAGATGGTCAAAATTAAACTACTCTCTTGTATGAATTTCAAATATGTATGACTGTGAATGCAGAAACATTTGGGCAGTCAATGAATCACTTTTGTACAATTTGTGCAGTCACTGAATTTGACTATTGCAGTAACATTTGGACTTTGTAGCATTATTGCAATTTAATGTTCTACAATTGCAGTCACTTTTATGAATTTCACTATTGCATTTTCTCACTTTTATGCATTTGCAGTTGACTATTGCATTTTCTCACTCTATTTAGTACACAAACCAACTTATCTTCTACATTTTTGCAGTCAATGAATCAATGCAACACTTTTTCTACATTGCTGCAGTCAATGAATCAATGCATCACTTTTCTACATTTGTGCAGTCAATGAATGAATGTATTACCACACCTCTATATAAGGGCAGATATGGATAATACAAAACCATATCAAACATCTTCCTCATCTATTCATACTTGCTGCAAACATGAGTTCAGGAAACAAGGGTTCCAACAAGAGAAAAGGTTATAAATTGTCAAACATCTTCATGTGCCTTTTCCATCTCTTATCTGTTAAACATACTTATGTTTTATTTGTTTTTTTTTGTTTTTTTTTTTTCAGAAGTAATCTGCATTTCCAGTGATACATCAGACTATGCACAAACTACAGATGACACAAGTTCAGGTAACACATGGACAGAGTATTTTCCATTGCTGTATGTAGTACCACCTGATGAGCTAGAGTTTTATCAACCAAAGGTGGGCTCAAGCTCACATTATGTTGAACCAAGCAAAAATGCAAAGGATGATGATAAGCCACTAACCCAAAAACATATTGAAAAGCTTCTATTTGATGCAAGGCCTAAAGTTCTAGGATTGCCTGCAAAGGCCACTCTTGAAGAATTTGGTGTCAAACCTTATGTTGCACCAACTGAAATTGCAGTACCAAAAGGGAAAGGGAAGGGAAAGAAAATGATGGGTTAGAAGCACCTAGTACCTACCACTGGTCTTTCATGGTTTATGGTCTTATCAGCACTTGGTCTTTCATGGTTTCAGTTTAGTTTATGTATGCCTTTTATGGCCCTAAAAGAATGTGTTTTGTATCACCTATCATGAATGCTATGCTCACTGTTTATGGTCTACAAATCATTCTATTTGTAACAGATAATAGAATGCAACATAAATATAAGAGAATGTAACCAAAAGATAAGATTTTCATTCCATAAGATAAAACCATTACATCAATACCCTAATTACTTGGCAATTGTCATACCTAATACAACATAAATTAAACACAAGCATCCTATCATAATGTAAAACAACTTATCATATAACTGCAACTTGGACTTTGTAGCCTTCAAATCATCTTCCAACAATGCCTTTTCCATAGTAAGACCCTCAACCATGTGTTGAGAATATGGATTATGGCTGATGTGTTTCTGCCTTTCAAAGAATCCAAACACCAACTCTTTGTAGTACTCCGTAGGAAGATCTTCATCAAGAAACTCGTACACTTTGCAATAATCACATTTGACAAATCTCTTGCCAGGATTCCTCCTTGTGGTTGAAGTATGAACCCTTAGTAGACAGTTACAGTTACAGTAGTATTGAATATTACCACCAACTAGGCGTGATTGTGCTGAACTTGAGGAACTCATTGATTAGGGTTTATAGCAGCTGGGATTGTAGCAGGTTTGGGGAAGAACACTTTTTTTATTTTATGTTTAATAAAAAACGTTTTTTTTTTTTTTTTTTTTATATTCGTATTTTATGATTAATATTAGTCCCCATGTTTGTTAAGTTGGCAGAAATGGTCCCCCAGACATTTGAAACGAGTGTAAATGATTTTTTTAGGTTAAGTCTTAATTAATCTTGCCACGTGACACTTTTTGTTACAATAAGGGTTATTAAGAAACTTTTTTGTTTTAATAGGAAAATTAAAAGTTTATTGTCACAATAGTAAAAGGTGGCAAGTTTGTATATTTTTTGGACCATTAACCCTATAAAATATCAAGATAAAAGTATGTGAAACCATTTTGATGATTTGTGTGTAAATTGTAATGGTGGGAGACTTTTTTTTTTTCCTTGTTCCAAATTAAATGATCGCTTTTAAACTCTACACAGTTTAAGAAAAATGGTAACATCAAATTGTGCATCGATAAAACGAACATTGTTTGGTATTGAAGGAGTAATCCGTATGAAGTCCATCTGTACATAAGTGGCATGTTCATGTTCCTTCTATGGATGGAGATATATATCATCCAAAATTGTCATGTATTAAATCGACTAGTGATCGACTTGAAAGTAAAAGTGCATACATGGATCATATCATGCTCGTTAAACCACCAAATCTGGATCGATTTCATCTTATCCTAACTTTTTTTTTTCAAAAAAGTTGCCAAAGGTTTCCTTTTAACGCACATTTAAATAAAGTTGCAACGTGATTTGGTAACATTCTGCTAAAGTTGGAACTTTTTCTTGCAACTTAGCCGTCTTTGTCTCTCGGACGTCATCAAAAACACTAACTAGTTTTGATTTAGACACAATAACTAGTTTTGACTCTTTTTTATTACGAATTGAAGTGCCTAAAATGATATATCATTCTAGTTAATCTCTTAGTTTATCATCCTAATAAGTCCTAACCATAAGAAGCTAATACATGGAATTAACCATTCGTCTATTTTCATCTCATTCATCGATTTTAACACATGTGATGAAGAAACTCTAGGAGGATAAGTAAATACGTTTTTACTTAAGAATGTAAACAAGAACTTTACTAGATTGCTTCAAAACTTACTTTTCTCCCTTTTGCCACAAGCTCATGAAAGAAATGAACAAATACGTCTATAATTAATGTAAAATGCTAGTAGTAAACAAGTATTAATACACGCATTAATTGTTTGTACTTTTAATATTAACTGCACACTTTTATACTTAACTTCTCTCAACTATGCATGTTTTAATTTCTTAAAACTATGTTTAGCAAAACTCATAATTAATTTGCACGATTATTAGATCTTTTATCTTATTTTTCGAGCTTATATTATTAGAAGCGCAACTTCTTGAATCTATTTAACTATCACCATGACAATGTAACAACAAGCTTTCACAAAAACACAAACAGAAGGGTTACATTCAAATTAAATTAAACCAGCACGTGCAGCTGTTGTTACATCCGAATATAATGGATAGATTAACGTACAGAAAACAGCAAACTAATAAATATAGTTATTTAATACAAAAAACTTTCCACTAGTGATTGATCATAACCTGATTGTATCACATCAGCCGGTATAGATATGGATATGAAGCGCCAGGACAAGGATAGCATAAAGTGCAAAAAAGATGATAGTGTGAACCGCAATGGCTTTACCATTTGTCATCATGCTCCCAAACTCGACCTGCTTCGCATTTCCAGGTAGCTGAAAAAGGAGTCCAGGCTGCAATAGTATGAAGAGTACTACCCCAATAAGTATAGGTCCCCAATCTGCCATGATATTTTCTTTCAAATGTTAAACACCAATAGACAAATAGTATAAAGAAGTTATGTGAATTGTGAGCGAGTGTAGGTGTTGATTTGTTTAGTTAAGTGTATCGTAGTGTAAGAAAAAACGTGTATGTGCACGTGGACGTTGTTCCCCACAAATGCAAAACCATTCGCTCCTTTTAATTCCTTTGCATGGATTTGATGAGCTAATAAATTCACGTTAAAAGTTCAATATAAATCTCAAATTTATCATAAATTCGAATCAATCATAGCTATTCATTTTTCTAATGAAAAAAATAAAATAAACTTTCACCATTTTTTTTAAAATTAAATATCTCGCAAACCGTTAATCGTTACGCGAAAAAAGTTATACCATCGTGACGAGAATTAAATTATCTTTCTATAGATATGCACTTCTACATATTTTTAACGATTTTTTTTTTTTAAATTTCGGCAAAGAAAAATCATATATGATTTGTGAAAATCATATGTGATTCGATTTTTACAAATCATATATGATTTTTGCAAATCATATGTGATTTGAAAAAATCATGTATGATTTGAAAAAATCACATATGATTTGACTTTTACAAATCACATGTGATTTTTGAAAATCATATATGATTTTACAAATCATATATGATTTTTCTGGGCGGAATTTTTGAAAAAAAAAATTGTCGAAAATATAAAGAAGTGCATATCTATAGAAAGATAATTTAATTTTCGTCGTGATGGTGTATTTTTTGTAGTTTGAAGATTTATCGTTTGCAAGATATGTTGTTTTTTAAAAAAAGGTAAAAATTGTCTTTTTATTGATTTTGATAAAAAAAAAAAAAAAAAAAAAAAAAAAAAAAAAAAAAAAATTGATGGCTAAGATTGATTTATTGTATATATGGCAAAAATGAGATCTATATTAATCTCAATTCATTTCTACGAAAAGTTGAGGCCGGTGTAAGCAATTAAGGTAGTGTCAGTTATTATCTCATGTCTCACCTATGCCTCACTATCCATCAATAATATCATTTCATCTCATCTCATGTCTTACCATACTTTTCTAGTGGCAACCATGATTCCATATCTCACTTAATTTTATTTTTTTATTTTTTATATTCATAATTATATTAAACAATTTAATAAAAACATAATATTCATTAATAATAAAAAAAATTACATAATACTTTTAAAAAAAAGGAAATCACTAATCATCGAGAATACATATCTAAAAATTGCACGGCCATCCATATTTCTCCGCGAGCTCACGTTTTTTGGTAATAGTGATCTCTCGCATTGTCGGATCGGTTATGTGATCGTGCGGTTGGTTATAGAACTTCATCGCCCGAAAAAAAGCCTTTTCTTCAACATTACGGATTTGTGCCGCCAACAACTTTTCGGCCAGTTCATCCTTTGCAAGTTTTTTCTCCACCATCGTCTCCAATAGTTGTGTTTTCCTTACCTTGTAGGTGTCGAAGCTCGCAGCAACACTTTCCTTTGTCGACGACTCGGTATCGGTCTTCTTGCCTTTTCTTTTCCGTGTAGGAGTTGTGTCGTCATTCAGATCTGGAATAACAGTCTCAACATTGTCATTGTTTCCCGTCTCGTAGTAGCTAGATTCCGACAACTTTCTTCGTTTGTCGGAATTAGCCGAAGATGCTTGACCCACACATGGTTTTGTCTTCTAGCCTAACAACCTCCCATGCTTCAATATGACTAAAAGTCTTGCCCTTTGTTTTCTTATCATAATCAGCCAAGGCATTTTTCATGATGTCAACATCGCTACACCCACTCTCACGAAGACGTTTCTACAATTAATACAAGCATATAAATTAATACAAGTATATAAATTAATAAAAGCATATAAATTAATACAAGTATATAGAGTTTAAAAGTTACTTGTCGGATAAATAGCCCGTTAAAGACACTCATGGCGGCATTCATATTTTGCCACTTTGTGTTCAAGCTATGATGACTTCGAGTAGTATCTTTCACGTTTTCCTTGAAATGCTCTAAAATTCTTTTCCAAAAACTATCTCTATTTTGTTCATTCCCGAATTTACGACATGTGGAGATATGAACCCACGCTTTTGCCAAAGCCAACTCTTCGTTTGTCGTCCAATTTTTTTTCTCCGCTTTAGTCGATTGTTTTCTTTTTTGGACTTCTTGAACATCTTCATCATTTTGAGCTTCGCCTAACACATAGTATAACAAATAATATTATAACAAATAAATTATAACAAGTAAAGCAAATAATATTATAACAAATTAAATTTTAACAAATAAAATTATAACGAATACATAAAAAAAACAAGTATACCGATTGGATTTTGTTTTTGCGTTTCGGGAACATACTCAATTTCATCATCCTCGTAATCATATAGCGGTAGTTCTCGTTCGACACTTGGTTCACGCCGCGAAGGACCTTCACGGTAGTCATTGAACGGGTCGAAATCACTTGTCACTGACATCATGTATTTGCTTGGATTCATCGGTGGAGGTTGGGGATAATATTGGCGTTGATGTGATGGTAGATTCACCGGTGGAGGTTGGGGATAATAGTGAGCGGGTTGAGGACTCATTTGGGGATTGTAGGGAGGTGGTTGTGATTGAACTTGCGGACGAACGGGTTGTGATCGAGAGCTTCGTCCACGACCTTTGGATCAGTGGCGGAGCTTGACCATCATGGTTGGGGGGCCAAACATTTTCGAGAACAAAATGTAACATTCTAATTAAAAGACTAAACTTGACGAGAAATAAAACAAGTAAATTATCAATAGTGATTAAACAAAGTCCCAATTGACAACTATTTTCTTGAACTATTGAAAGCTTTATACATTCATATCTAGTCAAAGCTTTATATACATTCATATAATCATGTCTAGTCAAATTATTAAAAACTGCTACATTGCATGTTTCTGTTTATTTTAAACTTTGACTTTTTCTCATTAACCGTGTATTGCTACCAAATTTTTAGGAGCCCCGATGTAAAATATTTTTATAAATCATTGAATCCATATAATTCGCTAACTGTGAGCAAAAACTTAGGGGGGGCAGCACCCCTTCTAGCCCTTTATATCCTCCGTCTCTGCTTTGGATGAGGTTGAAACACCTTTTGATTTCTTTGCATCCATTTTTACACTCTGTTCTCAAGTTAAAATTAGGAGAGGAATGGGAAGAAAAGTAAAGTGAAAGAAAAGAGTGAAGAGGGGTGGAAAGAAACTTATGATTACCTTTCATGTTCTTAAGTCAATACAAAACGAAAAGAAGATGAAGTATTAACCAAATTTTTTGTTTTTACAAATATACTGTCACACCCCCAAATTACCTGTTTTGCAGCGAAATGGAATTCCTGGGGGATGACTGTCATAGCATCAAAGTTACAGTTATATCGAACGACCTAAAGTGTCGTTTTGAAAATATCGTTTGATTAAGTAAAATAATCAGAGTTTACAAAACATCGGTCCCAAAATATTTCCAATATACTAAAATGAGTTTGTTACAATCAAACGATAGTTAAGTGCATAAAATATATGTGAGACGCGTCGACACCGCGACTCTATGATAAGTCCACAAGCATGCCATGAAGTGAATGCCTTAGATACCTGAGATAAAACATGCTAAAAGTGTCAACACAATGGTTGAGTGAGTTCATAGAGTTTGGTTAACAGGTAAAGCTTTTAAAAAGCGTTCATGCAACAAGGGCAAAGTTTTTGGTCATTTAGAATAGTCCACAAAAGCAAAGGCATTGTAAATCCACTCAGTTCCAAGTTCCGCCCATACAAAACTTGCAACCTGTGTGTTCACAACCCACTGCCAAAATATGTCTAGTTTATGTTCATGCACACGTTATCAAATGAGGTCACAAAGCAAAGGCAATGTAAATCCACTCAGTTCCAAGTTCCGCCCATACAAAACTTGCAACCTGTGTGTTCACAACCCATTGCACAAAATATAGCGTGTCAAGTAGTCAAGTATAAGTGGTCATAATAGTTCACAATATGGTACCACGTATATAATAATGTATGCCAGGCAAAGCCCCTAGAATAAATAATATGCGTCCCGTAACATAGTGGACGAGAGGTTGGCCGACCTCTAATAGCGATATCCATACTACCTACTAATAGGAGACTAACAATGCGAATGTACGAACAGTACATCATACAACTATTATATACAATTAAGAACACTCCGAACATGGGATAATTTGCACACTCCACCGATAAGGCGAGAATTGGTATTGCTCCGTTCACATAGGGAGACTTTGCACACTCCACCATTAAGGCGAGAATTTTTGAGAACGCTCCGTAACATAGTGAGACGCTCTGCTCCGGACCGGGGAGGCTTTAGGTTGCTCCGAACAAGGGAGACTTTATAGTGATGCTCCGAACATGGGAGACTTTATAGTGATGCTCCGAACATAGGAGACTTTATAGTGATGCTCCGATCATAGGAGACTTTAGGTCAAGGTCATAACACGTACGGTTCAATAAGTTCAACAAGTGATTAGTTTGTATTTAAGTTCAAGGGTTCCATTCAAAAGTTCGTAATTAAGTTCAAAGATTTAAGTCGAGTTCAAAAGTTCAGAACAGTCAAAGAGCTCGAATAATATCAAAAAGTTCAAAATAGTCGAAGCGTTCAAAATCACGTCAAACAAGTTTAAATATATCAAAAGGTCCTTTACAGGTTAAAAGAGTTCAACTATATGTCAAAAAGTTCAAATCAAGTCCAAAGTGTTCACTTATATGTAAAAGGGTCCGAATCAATTTAAAAGAGTTCAAATATACATGTCGAAGGGTTCAAAATCAAGGAAAGTGTTTCAACTAATAGCGTTTATAACATAGTGATTAATTTAGTTCGGGCAAAATCTACTTACGCGCACATAGAGTGAAACAAAAATATTTAAGTTCATATAAGTGTAAAGTAAAAGCAAGTAGTTGAGCATGTATCTCCCCCAAAGAGTTTATAAAACAATTAAACGAGTAAAAGTGGGGCTACGAACTCACCTGATGCAATGATTATGATGACAAAAGTAGACACACTGAAATGAGGTGCGATCTCTATCCGCAACCTAATATGAATGATGTGTTCTAATGTAAGTCATGAAACAATGTCGTGCATGCAAACTCATATGATATCCATACCACTTGTACATTTGAAAAGAAAGTTTATCGCCGAAAATAAGTTTATAACGTCGTATCAAGTTATAAATTACTTTACAAGTACTTACGTCTAAATGATATCCTACGATAATCATTTAGTGATTTATTATGAAATTATAGCTTTTCGTCGTAAAACAATGTCATTGAAAATTTCATGAAAGTGACTAAAACGGCCTCGAAGAGCTAGTCGTAAAATGGTGCACGTCGAGTGTTAGGAAACGAACTCAACGGTTTTGGGAAGCTTGTATCATTATCTCAAAGTTTTAGCATTTAAGTTTTCGTCCTAGAGGTCTCGATCATGGAGAAAAATATAGGTAAAGTATGGTACTTGTAACCGAAATAATATTTAAGGGTGGTTTTCGGCAAAGTTTAAGTGACCGTATTTTATTCATTACAACTCCGCTAATCAAACGGTCGGACATTTTGGAAAATATACTTGGCAAACTCCCTTTTACTAGAAGATTTTACTTTATAAAAAGTTCTACATCATTGTTAAAAACGTCCTTCAAAATGGTCACTTATTTTGCCGTAATACTTGCCTATTAGAAATAATATAGTTTTTCTTATAAAAGGAAGTTACGTCAACTTTTTGTAAATGTGTATAACTTAATCATTACAAATCCGTTTTCAACGTTTTATAGGTCCTTAGCTTTGTATCAAAGTATACTAGTATATTTTTGATAAGTCGACATAATTTATAACGCCTAAGTTCCATTTTTGACTCGTACAAAATAAATATAACATGCTGAAATTTCCAGAAATTTATAGTTTTCGTCGCCAACTTGAAAAATTCATAACTTCTTCGTTATAGCTCCGTTTTAATCCGTTCAAGCGGCCACGTTTTCGTTTTAAAGTGTATTTTCTAATTATCTAGGCCAAAACTTTTTACTTACTGTCGGATTTTCCAGATTTTAAAAATAAGGACAGACCCTTTTCCAAACTTGTCGAAAGGTGTTTTTCTCGCGCCAAACCTATTCTAACCCATTCAAAACAACTCCGAAGCTATTCTAATCCTACCATACACCTTCTTAGGGTGTCATGGGTTCCTAGACATCACCATGAGTGATTTATAACAAGGAATAATTATAGGATGTCAATATATATATAACTCTTAAAAATCAAATAAAAAGTGGTATAAACCTCATGAGACTTGCATGTTTCTCAAATAACATGATATGACCATGAAAATAAATATGAAATAAACACATGAATATGAATGCTTACAAGTAATATGATGAGGTTTAAGGACAATGGGTTTTTCCTAATCACCTTAGGTTTTTATTGCAAAACCTTTACAATAAGTGATACTAGAGTGTAATAAAACTTTGTCTTGAAAATTTGGATGAAATACTCTTGGTCCTTGGTGGTTGCCGGTTTTGGAAGAGAGAAAGAAAGATAGATTTGATCTTTTACTTGGCAAGATAATGAAGTGAAATGAGTTAAGTTTTAGTATAATACAATATACTTATGAGATATTTAGCAAGAGTACATGACACACCCAAATGACTGATGAGTGTGTAAATACTCATCATTTTTGGTCAAATCTGAACTGCAAAACGTCTAAAAATGCTCAGAAATGCATCAAAATACTGAAAATATTCCAAATTTGCATTTTATATGTTTCAGATGCAAAATGTTCAAAATCAGATGAAAAATGAGCTAAGTTTGCATAATTGGCAGTTTCAGTCCCCCAAGTTTCAAAAATTGTCAGAAATAGTCCCTGAGCACATAATTTCAAAAGTAAAATCACCAAAGGTCCTTTTAAAATCATAACTTGTCAAAATTAGTCCTTTGGTGAAAAATATCAAAAGTTTTGAGAAATTACAAGTTTGGTCCTCCAAGTTTAAAAATTGGCAAAATTGGTCCCTGGAAATTGGAAAATGTCAGCTTTGGTCCTTGTGCTTTTGGAACTTGTCAATTTCAACCCCTGAAACATCTTTGATGAATTGGCAGTTCTAGTCCCTAATTTTCAGAAATTACAAAAGAGGTCCTTATGAATATTAAACCTTTAAAAGCCTTGTGACCCCTGCCTACCCCTTGTGACCCCTGTCAAATACAATTTGGATCCCCTCCTTTATATTAAATCCCAGTCAAACCTTTTTGACTTACCTCTTCCCTCCCTCACGAGATACCACCTCCCCATCATCACCTAGCCCTGCAAAACCAGGCTTTCCATCCCCCCCAGCTCACCTTTCCCACCTTATTACTCCACCCACACCAAACATCCAAGAAACAATAATTCACCCCTCCTAACACTCAATCTCTCCCCCACTGTCAAAATGCAATTTCCCGCCAAAAAAATGATGAATGGCCAAGATTGCCTAAAGTGATCCAAGGGCATCAAACACAAGTGGGAACTATTCAGAGATGAGGGAGAAGACATCTGGAGCTATAAAAAGGAAGAAAGAAGCTATGGAAGGGGAGTAGTTAGTTTTTAAATTTTTCTTTATGTCGTTTCTTTTAATAAATGTCTTAGCTTAGTTTAAAGTATGTAATCTTTTGTTTTTATGATTCAAACTCAAGATATGTTATCTTTGTAAGCTGTTTTAAGTATCAATTCCAAGTTTATGTTCATGTTTCAAATTTCAAGCCACTGTTACAATTTTCATTTTCAAAATCTGATGTCTTAGCTTCAATCAGCTTATTTATAAGCTCAAACAAGCTTATACTAGCTTAGTAAAGCCTTCTATAAGCTCATATTTCAGTTTCAAGCAAGATTGGACTCTGGTCAACAAAAGTCAAAATGGGGCAAATCTGATGCAGGAGTGGAATGGGTTGATTCAGACATGTTCTTGGGGTTGAATTAGAGGCAATGGGTTGGTTTATGTAGGTTAGTGGTTAATGTGGTTCTGGTTTGATTGATAGCAAGCCATTGTGGCTAGGGACACTTGTAAGTGTTTTTCAACAATTAATAGCATAGTCTGTTTTTGTGGTTACAAGTAGTTATAATCTGTCCATTAAGGTGTATTTAGGTTGTCTCAACATAGTTTGATCATTGAAACTAGTTGGATTAATAGTTAGCTTATTTAAATTTGCTAATCAGTGTATAAAAGGGTGTTTGGTTCTGCTGAACTATCTGTTTTTTAGGTATATGCAGTGGGTAGCTCTAGTTGCTTTAAGTTTGTTCAGTTCATTTGCAGTCATATCTGTCTTAGTTTTGTGTCTGGAGATCACCAAAGTCAAAATCACACCATGACTGCTTTGAACTCTTAACTGTTGTGGATTTGGATAAGCAAAATCTTGAGTTGTGTTTAAAATACTTAGATAAAGCTTGTAGTAGCTTCATTTAATCTTATTACATCATTTTCAGTTGAGAAATCAAGGTCTAAGTTCATAAAAGTCAACTTTACCAAACTGTTTAAAAAGTCAAATAGTTGAAATTTCAGTTTTGGGTCAAGCTAAGTTGATTTTTGATTGCTTCCTTTCTGGGTGTTATCAAGTGAAACTTGGTGTGCAATAACTTCAGCTGGCTTACTTCATTATTACCATTTTTATAGATTTTTACAAAATTTTTATCTCATCCAAAACAGCTTATCAAAATGGTAGTAAGTGCCCTGTGCACAGGTGCTTGAACTGCACAGGACTTGTGCAGTTCTTGCAACCCTTGCACAGAGCTCTCTAGAGCTTTTCTAGGTCTCTAATTTGGTATTTAAGTACTTAGCCAGGTTATCTTGAGGTTCCAACATTTGCTCTTTAGTTTCCATCTTATTTGAGTGCTTATTTTCCTGCTTAAACCTGTTACCCAAACCTGTTTTTAGCTTATGTACTCAAATAAGCCAAATCCTTGTAAGTTGCAATCCAGAGGTTATAGATAGTTGTTTTCTGTTGCATTTTGGTTATTTTAGCTAAATAGAGCTTCTGTGATCAGTTGGTGGTCTTTGGTTTTCATTTGGCTTATTCAAGTGCTTATTTATAAGCACATTGCATAGCAGTTGCTTAATCTTACACACAACCATCTGATTTTCCATTTTTCCTAGATTCCAAATATAATTTTAGAGTTTTCCTGAAATTTTCAGATTTTTCCAAGTCAGTTTACTATTTTTCTTGATTTTAATTAATTTTTTAGCATTTTTAAATAGCATTTAATACAAAAAATTAAGAAAGGCTTCAAAAAAATAACTTTTAATTTTTCTTAAGTTTAGATAAATATAAAAAGTCAAAAAAATATTTTTCTAGATTTTTCTTAGTTAAATTTGTATTTTTAAGTCATTTAATTAGTTTTTAATAGTTTTTAATTCCTAGACAATAGAAAAATAATCAGAAAAATACAAAAATAGTTTTGAAAATTCTATTTTGATATTTTAGATTTTTCTAAGTCTTAATTTTATTTTTCTAGCTTTATTTCCTAAATTCTTGTATTTTAGGCTATTATTAAATAGTTAAAAATAGTTTTTAATTTATAATAATTAATTAAATAGTTGTGAAAATAATTTTCTTTTTCTAATAATTTTCTTTTATTTTTAGGTTTTCATAAATGTCATTTTCATATTTTTAGGACTTTATTTCTTAGATCTCACTTTTTATTTTGTACGTTTACGTAATTTTATTTAAACGTAAGTTTTAAGTTTTAAGTTTTAAACGTTCATCATTTTGCAAATAGTGATAACGTTTATTTAATATTTTTTATCTTTTTAACTTTCTTTAATTTGCATTTAAGCCTCTGTAATTTGTTGGCTTTTCCTGTAGTTATAATAACTCAAATCCCTTTTTCCGTTCAAATCTCGCGATCACTATTCGTTGGGTGATCCATTGCATAGCTCGCTGGGACATAACGACCCGGGGAAGCCCTATACTCCCCTGATCTTCATTGAGTTCGTGTCTGAACCGTTTTAAGTTTGTTACGGTCGGCCATTCACAAGTGGCCGGCTTGAGTGATAAAACTTGACTGTTTGGGAGCGAATCAAATTTTTGGCGCCGCTGCCGGGGAGCTGTGCTGATTATCTTCCGTCTAGCAGATTAGTGATTTGGATATTCACTCCTTGTTTATACCATCTGTATGTGTTTATATTTTCTTTTAAAAATCAAAAATCCAAAAAGATTTTCAGTCTTTGTTTTTACAAATGTTTTTCAAAAATGCCAAAAATATTCCTCTTTACCCTCTTACCATTTTTGATTCTTTATCCCTTTACCCTCTATCCATTTGATTCTAACTTCTTCTATTCTCATGGAATCTCTCGAGGACGAATTCTGGGACGAAGTTGAAAGACTTCAGACTTTATCACAAATGTCGAGAATTCGTGTTGTTCGTGATGATCCATTAATTCTGCGTAGGGATATGGAACGAGAAACCGGGGTGACAAAGGACCAGATACTTCCTTTTGATAATGGGAGTGCTAAATACGTCCAACCTACGGTTATCCAAAGACCTAAACCCTCAATTGCTCCTAAGCCGTCTAGAATTGATTCTAAACTTTCACGATTTACGGTTAAAAGCAGACATGCAGAATTTAGACCGGTGACTAGCAAGAATGACTTGCCTGATCTTCACGTTTTTCAAGAACCCGAACCAGAGACCATAACGGAAGTGGTGGAAATTGCTAGCTCTCAGAGCACACCACTTGTCCCACCTCCGGATTTTTTAAAATGTTCTTCGAGATTTGATAGTCATTCTGATCACCATATTGGTTTTGTTGATTCTTTGAATAAACTGATTCCTTCTCATAACTATCAAATGAAATCGTTTATTCCTTGTGTCGGTTGTGGTGAGCCTCTTTTTGGTTCACCCTGTCGTTGGTGTACGTGTGTACAATGTGGTAATGATATTCATAACGGGAGTTGTTTGTTTTGTGGTTCGAGGAATTCATTTGATTATGATCCCAATCCGAACTCATTTAACGACCCCTCAAATTTTTCCAATTACCCACCACAGCCCGACTCATCTTCATATAATCAACATATCTGTTGTTAATTTTGTGGAGGTCCTCACCAAGGATTTGAGTGTCAATCCGGAAACACGTTTGTCTATGAACAGTTTTCCGGTGATACTCAGAACTTTGGTTATGACCAAAATCCATATGATTCACCAGTCCAGACTCAACAGTTTTACTGTTGTGAGTACTGTGGAGGTCCCCACTTCAGCTCTGATTGTCAAATAGGGAATCCATTTCCTTGTAACAATCATGACTCTTACATGTTTGACAATTTCCAACCTCCACAGCACCATACGGTTCAAACTCCACCTGAGCCGTTGTCTCAAGAAATCTCCCATGATTTTGAAACCGCAATGAAAACACTTGAGGATATGATTAGTAACTTTAAGAATCAAGTGAGTGGTGAAAAGACCATGGGAGAATTGCTTGCCGAAGAGCGAGAAGCCCGCCAATCTAGGGAAGAATTATTAGTCCTAGAGCATGCAGCTCTAAGGCGTTCCCAATTTCTTAAGGCAGCTCTCTATGACGATGACGAGGAGAGTTTTTATCCTTTTAAAGATAACATTTCTCAACTCCCTCAGTCAGTTGATATCCCAGCAGTTGAGATTCCTTCTCAAACAACTGCTATCACACCCGAAGCTCCCACTCACTCTCTGAACATGGGGGACGAGCATCTTGACACTGTTCCTGAAAAGGAATCGGACGAATTCATAAAGTCTAGTGTTGAGGACCTTGTCCCAATCCCGAGAGAGTCACAGGGAACTTTTGACCATATGTGTGATCCTCTTTCCCCTATTGAGTGTTCAAATGATCATTTGGAAACTTTTTCCGATTTTAGCGACGATTGTGCTTCCTTTGGAAACATCGAGTACGTTGAGGCATCGCTTCCACAATCTGATGCTGATCATCTTCTTGAGGATTTCACCGATGAACTCACTCACATCAATCCACTCTTTGATTTCGAAGCCGATCTGGGAGAAACTGAAAGTCTCCTTGATAATGATCGATCACTCACTTCTTATCCCAACAGTCCAATAGAGAATGTTGATCACTTTGTTCCCGAAACATTCAAAGCTACTTTCACCAATCCTCTATTTGAATTCGACTCTGAATTCACTTTAATTTCTGAGAATCCACTCTTTGATACTCAGACTGAGGATAGTGATGAGTCTACAGTGGAACAAGAATTCACAAATTCACATCATGTGAATGATTCTCTTCATGGAGAGTTCTCCGGTGAACTCTCTCATGACATATCTCCTCCGGAACATGATCATTTCTATTTTGATCTTGAGGATGATATTAGCTCGGAGGAAGGTGTACTCTATCATATGAGTTTGCTTATTAATGATACTACCTTCACCCTTCCTCCCAATATGTCTACATTTGAGGATGAGGAATGGATCCTGATTGTTATCAAAATCCTTCTTCCTTTCCTCAAATATCTTGTGATTTCTCTTCATCTTCACTCCTTCGGGAATGAAGACACTATCTTTGACCCCGGCATTTTCATTTATCATCTTTGAGCCGGGTCTTTCTATATATATCTCATCGGTGTGGAACTTTCACGTGCTTCAAATGTTTGTCCAAACATCTTGAATGAAAGTCCGATGGAGATTGTTTCTTCCACTTTGCTTCCCCATGAACTAATTAATTCGGGGTCGAGTCAAGCTAGCGACTCGGTAATAAAAAAACAGTAGCTAAACATGGGTTTTCACCCATGTGTTCCACCCTAGTGTGGGGGAGTTGCCCCACATGTTATATATATATAAGTTTTCCTAAAAAAAAAATAAAAAAAAAATAAAAAAAAATAAAAATCTTTCTAAATAATGGCCGTAGTATTTCCCTTTTACGTTCTTTGTTTCGGCATAACCGCCGGTACTCTGAATATTGGGGGCAATATTCATTTCTAAGTGTGGGGGGGAATTCTCACGAATTTTATCATATAATTATACCACCCAATTCCCCCGTTTTTGGCCAAAAATTTTTTTTTGGAGTAAGTGTTCTACACTTACTCAATTGGTTATCAGTCCGCCATGTCTAATAAACAAAAGGATTGGCTAATCCAGGAGCAAACGGCTCTTGGTAAAGATATCTCAAATCCGTTGACGGCTTGCAATTTGCCCAAAATTGTATGGTATTCAGCTCACCATATCCTTAAAAGTGAAGAGTTGGCTAGCCCGCAAGTTTATGGCTTGTGGTAAAGGCAGTGGAAAAACCATAATTGGTAATCAGCTCACCAAAGATAATATTGATAATTTATCTAAGAGTTGGCTAGTCCAGAGCAAACGGCTTCTGGTAAAGACAAATCAAATCCGTTGGAAGCTGGTGGTTTGCTCAAAATCACATGGTTATCGGTGTACCATGGTTCTTACTTGAACTAAAACATTTGGCTACTCCAGAAGTAATGGCTTTTGGTAAAGAGTTTCAAATCCATTAAGTTTTTCTCAAAAATATTGCTAGGGACTAGCAATAGTTTAGTGTGGGGGATTGATGAGTGTGTAAATACTCATCATTTTTGGTCAAATCTGAACTGCAAAACGTCTAAAAATGCTCAGAAATGCATCAAAATACTGAAAATATTCCAAATTTGCATTTTGTATGTTTCAGATGCAAAATGTTCAAAATCAGATGAAAAATGAGCTAAGTTTGCATAATTGGCAGTTTCAGTCCCCCAAGTTTCAAAACTTGTCAAAAATAGTCCCTGAGCACATAATTTCAAAAGTAAAATCACCAAAGGTCCTTTTAAAATCATAACTTGTCAAAATTAGTCCTTTGGTGAAAAATATCAAAAGTTTTGAGAAATTACAAGTTTGGTCCTCCAAGTTTAAAAATTGGCAAAATTGGTCCCTGGAAATTGGAAAATGTCAGCTTTGGTCCTTGTGCTTTTGGAACTTGTCAATTTCAACCCCTGAAACATCTTTGATGAATTGGCAGTTCTAGTCCCTAATTTTCAGAAATTACAAAAGAGGTCCTTATGAATATTAAACCTTTAAAAGCCTTGTGACCCCTGCCTACCCCTTGTGACCCCTGTCAAATACAATTTGGATCCCCTCCTTTATATTAAATCCCAGTCAAACCTTTTTGACTTACCTCTTCCCTCCCTCACGAGATACCACCTCCCCATCATCACCTAGCCCTGCAAAACCAGGCTTTCCATCCCCCCCAGCTCACCTTTCCCACCTTATTACTCCACCCACACCAAACATCCAAGAAACAATAATTACAGCCCCTCCTAACACTCAATCTCTCCCCCACTGTCAAAATGCAATTTCCCGCCAAAAAAATGATGAATGGCCAAGATTGCCTAAAGTGATCCAAGGGCATCAAACACAAGTGGGAACTATTCAGAGATGAGGGAGAAGACATCTGGAGCTATAAAAAGGAAGAAAGAAGCTATGGAAGGGGAGTAGTTAGTTTTAAAATTTTTCTTTATGTCGTTTCTTTTAATAAATGTCTTAGCTTAGTTTAAAGTATGTAATCTTTTGTTTTTATGATTCAAACTCAAGATATGTTATCTTTGTAAGCTGTTTTAAGTATCAATTCCAAGTTTATGTTCATGTTTCAAATTTCAAGCCACTGTTACAATTTTCATTTTCAAAATCTGATGTCTTAGCTTCAATCAGCTTATTTATAAGCTCAAACAAGCTTATACTAGCTTAGTAAAGCCTTCTATAAGCTCATATTTCAGTTTCAAGCAAGATTGGACTCTGGTCAACAAAAGTCAAAATGGGGCAAATCTGATGCAGGAGTGGAATGGGTTGATTCAGACATGTTCTTGGGGTTGAATTAGAGGCAATGGGTTGGTTTATGTAGGTTAGTGGTTACTGTGGTTCTGGTTTGATTGATAGCAAGCCATTGTGGCTAGGGACACTTGTAAGTGTTTTTCAACAATTAATAGCATAGTCTGTTTTTGTGGTTACAAGTAGTTATAATCTGTCCATTAAGGTGTATTTAGGTTGTCTCAACATAGTTTGATCATTGAAACTAGTTGGATTAATAGTTAGCTTATTTAAATTTGCTAATCAGTGTATAAAAGGGTGTTTGGTTCTGCTGAACTATCTGTTTTTTAGGTATATGCAGTGGGTAGCTCTAGTTGCTTTAAGTTTGTTCAGTTCATTTGCAGTCATATCTGTCTTAGTTTTGTGTCTGGAGATCACCAAAGTCAAAATCACACCATGACTGCTTTGAACTCTTAACTGTTGTGGATTTGGATAAGCAAAATCTTGAGTTGTGTTTAAAATACTTAGATAAAGCTTGTAGTAGCTTCATTTAATCTTATTACATCATTTTCAGTTGAGAAATCAAGGTCTAAGTTCATAAAAGTCAACTTTACCAAACTGTTTAAAAAGTCAAATAGTTGAAATTTCAGTTTTGGGTCAAGCTAAGTTGATTTTTGATTGCTTCCTTTCTGGGTGTTATCAAGTGAAACTTGGTGTGCAATAACTTCAGCTGGCTTACTTCATTATTACCATTTTTATAGATTTTTACAAAATTTTTATCTCATCCAAAACAGCTTATCAAAATGGTAGTAAGTGCCCTGTGCACAGGTGCTTGAACTGCACAGGACTTGTGCAGTTCTTGCAACCCTTGCACAGAGCTCTCTAGAGCTTTTCTAGGTCTCTAATTTGGTATTTAAGTACTTAGCCAGGTTATCTTGAGGTTCCAACATTTGCTCTTTAGTTTCCAGCTTATTTGAGTGCTTATTTTCCTGCTTAAACCTGCTACCCAAACCTGTTTTTAGCTTATATACTCAAATAAGCCAAATCTTTGTAGATTGCTAGCCAGAGGTTTAGACTTGTTATTTTAAGTTGCAATTGGGTAATTTTAGCTAAATAGAGCTTCTGTGATCAGTGGGTTGTCTTTGGTTTTCATTTGGCTTATTCAAGTGCTTATTTATAAGCACATTGCATAGCAGTTGCTTAATCTTACACACAACCATCTGATTTTCCATTTTTCCTAGATTCCAAATATAATTTTAGAGTTTTCCTGAAATTTTCAGATTTTTCCAAGTCAGTTTACTATTTTTCTTGATTTTAATTAATTTTTTAGCATTTTTAAATAGCATTTAATACAAAAAATTAAGAAAGGCTTCAAAAAAATAACTTTTAATTTTTCTTAAGTTTAGATAAATATAAAAAGTCAAAAAAATATTTTTCTAGATTTTTCTTAGTTAAATTTGTATTTTTAAGTCATTTAATTAGTTTTTAATAGTTTTTAATTCCTAGACAATAGAAAAATAATCAGAAAAATACAAAAATAGTTTTGAAAATTCTATTTTGATATTTTAGATTTTTCTAAGTCTTAATTTTATTTTTCTAGCTTTATTTCCTAAATTCTTGTATTTTAGGCTATTATTAAATAGTTAAAAATAGTTTTTAATTTATAATAATTAATTAAATAGTTGTGAAAATAATTTTCTTTTTCTAATAATTTTCTTTTATTTTTAGGTTTTCATAAATGTCATTTTCATATTTTTAGGACTTTATTTCTTAGATCTCACTTTTTATTTTGTACGTTTACGTAATTTTATTTAAACGTAAGTTTTAAGTTTTAAGTTTTAAACGTTCATCATTTTGCAAATAGTGATAGCGTTTATTTAATATCTTTTATCTTTTTAACTTTCTTTAATTTGCATTTAAGCCTCTGTAATTTGTTGGCTTTTCCTGTAGTTATAATAACTCAAATCCCTTTTTCCGTTCAAATCTCGCGATCACTATTCGTTGGGTGATCCATTGCATAGCTCGCTGGGACATAACGACCCGGGGAAGCCCTATACTCCCCTGATCTTCATTGAGTTCGTGTCTGAACCGTTTTAAGTTTGTTACGGTCGGCTATTCACAAGTGGCCGGCTTGAGTGATAAAACTTGACTGTTTGGGAGCGAATCAATGACTCACCCCCTTGTCGACAAGGGGGTGTTATCATTTACTTTCATATATATATATTTTTTTTAAAAGAGTATAAGTGTAATTAGATGTGAGTTACTTGAAGACTTGTGGTAAATTGTGTACACATTTGAATATTTAGGGTAGCGTTAGATAAAAATAAATTTTCACGGGTCAAGATAAAATATATTTAGGTCATAAAAATTATAAAAATACATTTCTTGCAAAATTTGAGTGAAATAATAATTATCGTGTAATATTTAAGAAAACCGTCGTAATTATATAAATATAACAATTTATATACAAAATAAATTTAAAACACTGGGTAAACTCATAATATTATTTTTATAAACCTAATATGAGTATAAAAATATATCGGGATAATTTTTGGAAGTAACGGATCAATTGATCAAAATAATTAATTACGCGATAACGTTTATTTAATATGAAAATTATACGTTTAATGTAAAATGCAAAACCATGCATGAACTAATATGATGACAATGATGTTAATGATATGTAGACTAAACTTAGTCTATATGAAATGTCCTCGATGATATGATCATGAATTCACAGCTAAACCATTAAGGTTAAGTGAATTTGATACTCGTAAACCTAGTTTACGATAAACGATGAAATAGTAAATGTGAGAAATGACCGGAAATTGATAATTGTGACATATACCCATTTATGCATAACTTTGCACCAAAACATATTACATATATCAAGATTTCGTCATTCTTCAACTACTGAAAATGAGGATTAATTATTTTAAATAGTGGCCAATGATTAATTTTCCCATATGTATAACAACAAAAGAAAAAAAAAAAACAAACAAACAAACAAACAAATGTAACCCCTTACTACTTACCAAGATGTATGAACCATTTCCATCTATTTATTTGTTTAAAAAAATTAAATTGAAAAAGCTCTAGCCATCATAACCTAAACAAACCTTCGATCTACTATTGTCTCAATTTACCCACATTTTATAATCAGAATACAACTTCGTGCAGTAAGAATGGATGGATCACAGTTGACCCATTCATAGACAGTTGACCCATTCGGAGGTGATTGTTGTATATACTCAAAGAGAAAATAACTTGGAGCTTGGAGATGTGGATCTGGAAATAATTATGAGATGGATCTGGAAATAATTTGGGACAGGTTATCACAGAAATAAAAAATGTGAACATGATTTCATGAGAAAAAAGATGATATAACTATATGAAATAAAGAACATTTTAGTCATTTAAGTAGTTAGCATTTGGTTCCATTCCTAACCTTCCCAAAAGTGGGCGGGACATTTTTCCTTAAAAAAAACCTCAAACCACCCTTCACTTTCTTTCCCTCCCTTCAACTTTCCTTTCTCCAAAAAATCTAAACACATATTTTTTTTTAGTTTCCTTCCTTTCCCTTCACTTTCTTTTCATAAATAAACTCGAGAACAGAGTGTAAAAGAATAAGAGTTGGAAGTAGAAGAAGTGAATAAAAAGTGATTTGAAAATGGTGATTAAAGTGTATATTTATAGAGGGAATTTTTTTTATTTTTTTAAATGGGTCTAACGGCTATATTTCTAGCTGTTGCAAAGACTAGTTTTTTTCATGCTCCCTCCATACCAATTCGGCAAAGATTGTCGTGCTCCCTCCATGCCTAGCCATGCCGCAGCCTAAGCGGCGGTGTTGCCGCTCGGCATCAAGGCAAACCGCTCCATCCCGAAGCCCGTTGCCACCACCCTTAAGGTTTTTTTATGAGATAATTCTGTATTTACTCGACTTAAATGTCAAAATTTCATATTTAATCAAAATACGAGTTTTTAGTGTATAAATATAATGTTTTTAAAGCATGTGTTGAAAAAATATGGAATTATGGTATTTAACTTGGATATATATGAAATTATTCCCCCTTGTTTTATTTGTGCAACTATTTTGGTACGCTGGTTAGTCAAGTCATCAGGTTTAGAGTCGCGTACATCTTAGTGGAATACTCAAATGTATTGTTTAAGAAAAAATTTATGATAGAGCCGTGTGCATCTTAGGCTGCCTCCAGTAAGGGATCTCAATCCTCTCATTTTCTCAGTCACGTCAGCTTTCTCTCTTCAGCGTCCTTCAGGCGGTGTCCCAGTAAGGGCGACCATGATCCATTTTTTTTATATATATTTCAAACCGTTATACAACGGTTTAAAAATTAAATGCACTTATTTCAATCGATCGTGCAGACGACCATGTTTTGTAAAAAGTGAGCCTCGATCGATTAGCTACAGAAGGGCAATCGACTTCAAATCGATCGCATAAGTCGATCGCCCTCTATTACTGCGAGTAGCCTTATGAAATGCTCAATATTTTCAACTAATGGAAGTAAAAACCTTTTTCATTTACCCAATTTATTTGTGTCATTAACTTTTTATAACATTGTGGAATATATATAGTACACCTCGATTTTAATAGTGTTCAAATCATATCTTGTATTTTTACAAACAAACAATCCATCAACATATTCCTTGAAGATATCTCGAGCCTTTTGTTTATAATAAGACTCAAAACTTGCAGCATTTAGGTAAATCATATGGTATACCGTATACGAGTAAAAAGGGTGAAAGGAGTATTTTTGTTATACAAGTCGTCTTTTATCAATGACTTTTGACTTCACTTACGTACCAAAATAAGCTACAGAATTAAACTTTCTTAACAGAATTATGTTTTCGATCTTAAATGTATAAAAGTTTGCATGATATAATTGTGTTTAACGTCTAAGAGTAAAGAACACGATGTTTTATATTGAAAAAAAAAGTTAATTGTGACTTATGAGAGATTTTACTTTTTGGAAAGCTAATTACAAAAAGGTATATGATTATATTATTTTCTTCTGGCAAATCACAAAAAGAATGAAAAATAATTAAAGGTAAGGTGGTGTAACGAAGAAGGTTTATGACTTTAAGTTTGTGTTTGAAGCTTTTCAAAATTAAATTATTTCGGTGTTGGGTAAAAAAGAGTGGATGCGGGTTCACTTTGAGGTTAAAAAACGAGTTTAAAAGCGAAGGTTCAAAAAGGAGTTTAAGGGGATTCGATGTCGGATTGTCGGGTAACATAGATAACAAGATAGTTCAAAAGTGGGCTAAAGGAAGGTTCAAAAAGGAGGAGTTCGCAATTGAAAAAAGAGGTTCATGCGATGGTTAGCAGTTGGAAAGACGGAGGTTAATACATAGGGGCTTAAGGCCGTTTGGTTGGCACTCTTTTTATTTTGAATTTGACTTAAAGACGACATTGTTTGTTTGTTTCAAAACTCAATCTTAAATATTTGCCATGAAACCCAATGATCTCATATTTTTTAATTTCTCGTTGAGTACCCGGTTTTATGTTTTGATGGACCTAATATTTGTCTTTTATAACATGATCAATTATTTTCTAATAAATAAAATTTTAAAATAATTATTTAATATATAATAATATATTTTCTTTTCTTTTCATTTACTTTTATCAAATTCAAATTATAAATGCAAATTCAAATACTAAACACATCCTCAAACCAAACATCCTAAACACGTCCACAAATCAAACGGACCCTTAATACTACGGTTCACAATTCTGGAAAGCTTTGGCACTGGCAGTTCAAAAGTAGTCTGCAACAGTTCAAAAGGGAGTTCTCCTTTTTGCGAAGAGAAATAAAAATACTTTTAGGGTGGGTGGACGCGGATCTACTCGGTACATTTATATTTGAAATTGATTTGTAGACATAATTAATGGACCTAAAAACAGACCTACAAATGTGATTGGTGTATTTCAAAAATGATTGGTGAATATAAAAAGAGAAAAATGATGTAATTCAAAAATTGAATATGTACATGAGATAGGTCTATTTGTAGGTCTAATTAGTAGGCTTATTTATCATAACTCTTTATATTTTATCAAGTCACTAATTCTAAATTATTTCCTTATTAAAGTTTTGTTAAAAAAAATTACCAACTTATAAAAACATAAATAGATCAAACATCTTATCCATTATATCTCGACAATAATTCATCTTTCTAATTTTTCCACATCTAAACATTTTATATTGTTTGCATGGCATATTACAAGAATAAACAAATCAAAAAGTCACTGAAAATTTTGCAACCTACTTTACAATCGTCAAACTCCACTTTATTGAACCACTTAAGCGGTTTACATAACATCCTTAACTACATGTGTTAAATGTAAATTAAAAACCAAAAAAGAAAACCTAAAAACTGAAATAATAATAATAATAATAATTATTAGCTGGAAGGCACTTGTTTTTTTCTATAGCGACGCAAGAAAACAAAACCAGCAACAACAAGCAACCCAACACCAGCAACACCACAAACTAAACTAGACAAAATCAACACCTTCCTCACATGATCTCCACCGTCCACGTGTCTTCTACTACTACTACTCCACGTTGGATCATCAGTGTAGTTTCTAGCTTCTGGCAGTGGCTGTACTGCGGTTCCGTTGCCGAAGAACGTTGACATCTCTGGTGACTGTGCTGTGGTGTTTGGTAGGCCGTGAGTTGATGGTCGGAGTTCTTTGGAGTGTGATGGTGTGATGATGATGATGGTGATTGTGATGAGTGTTGTTGTTAGTGTGCTCCAGTGCCATTGGGTTTTCATTTGGATGTTTTGTTAACTTTTTGGCTCCTTTGTCAGTAAGAAATAATGTTAGTAGTACTTTTTATCATGAGAAGGCTTTTCAAGACTTTTTTTGCGAAGTTTCACATTCGTTTCTAGACTCTGTCGGACTGTCTTGTGTCTCTATACAATTTAATAAAGAGTTTTGTTTAATTTTAGTGCACTAAATAGCAGCCAACGTTTTTTAAAGTTCCGTCTTGGTTAACAAACTACTCCGTATAAAAAATATGATTAAATGCAACGAACTATAAAAAATGTAAGTTCAAAAAAGTGTCACGTTTTTGTTTTTTGTTTCTTTTTTCTTTTTTAGAACGTCAATTTTAATCATCTCATAATATTTTTGAAATTTTTTATCATATGTCTTAAGGAGAACTTGAACTCACAAATATTTAGTTGATGAGCTTCTCACACAATATAAGTATCATTGAGATATAAGCATTTTGATACATGTCAGTTTTTCTAGTATGACAGGTTGACAATATATCAAAATGTGTATACTAAAATAAATTATGAAAGTTCATTGCATTTAATGATAATTTTTATTGTTGACATACCAATAACATTGAGATTTTGAAAAAAAAAATTGTTGTTATTTTGTGACTTAAACTTTTTTGTGAACATGTGTTCAAGAGTAATGTGTTACTCAGGTGTACTTTAATGAAGATATGTTTTTTTTCTTTTATTTCCATAACGTATTTGATAGAGATTAAATAAAGTTAAATAAACGCATACCTTGCATGTAGAGGTTGTATGACCGGTGAACACATGTTAATAAAATAAAAATTGAATAATAGACGAACGTGTTTTATTATCACTTGTTCTATATAGATTATCACAAACCATAACAATTTCAATTTTACATACCATGAAACTTGAATCAAAACCATTTAGCTGAAAACATAACCATTTTACGGATATCATCAGATCATGGCCTTTCGGTTAGACGGAAATGGTTATTTGTGGTTTACACCCGAGCCTGTCAGAGCTCGAGCTTGCCTCGTTTATATTTTAAAAAGCTCGAACTTGAGCTCGGCTCGATTCGAGCCATAAGATTTGAGCTCGAGCTCGGCTCGTGGTATGATATATAAAGCTCGAGCTTGACTCAGGCTCGGCTCGTTTGTGATGTGCCTATAAAAAACTGTTTGGCTTTTTGAGATCGTTAATGAGCTCGTTAGTATACATACACAAAATGTACTAAAGCTCGTTTAGGCTCGCGAGTCTAGTCGAGCTTTGTATATAAAGCTCGGGCTCGGGCTTGTTCATCAAATGAACTCTAATTTAGGCTTGAGCTCGGGCTCGTTTAGAACAGAATCGGTTCGTTCGAAGCTAATCCGATCATCGCGAGAACTTTCACGACTCGGCTCGTTTCCACCTCTATCTGTGGTAGACAAAAGTTTCTCTAATTATGTCACTAATAAAGAAATATAAGTTTTTTTCTTGTTTTTTTAAATTAATATACTGGATTAGAGAGATAAGAAAAAAGCATCAGCTAAACTTTGTTGTGAAAAAGGTGATTAAATTTTAGTACAAGCTTTGAAGCTATGATTTAATAAAGCAGATATATAAAAAGATAAACGTACAAAACGAAGTCTTATTAAATATTGCCATTATAGAAAAGGCCAAAGTAAAGCATACTTTGATGCTTGCATCACAAATAAATTTCTAGATTCCACTATGAAGTCACATGGTTTTTCAAATTATACGCAGTGCCGAACGAAGGCAATGTGGGTGAAAACTTATACGATAAATAATGGTTAGAAGAATATTATACCAGCTTTTGAAAAAAAAAAAATATTATTTTGATGATTTATTTTAAGTTTTAACAAATATTTACAATAAATTAGAAATTTCCGTTTGGTTATGAGAATGTTTTGAGAATTGAAATCTGTTTAAGGAATTGGAATGTGAAGGAATGGAATGTCGAGAAATTGAAATCGCTTAAGATTTAAAATCACGGAATTGAAATCTGCAAATACTTAGCAGCGTGTTTGGTTGGAAGAATGAAATGAGAAAAACAATTATATTAAAATATTTAAAATTTAATTTTAGTTTAAGATTAATAAACTAAATATTATTTAATAAATAAATTACTTATCAAATTATAATAATAATTTTTAAATAATATTATATAAACTAATATATTAAATAAATAATTTTTTATATAAAATACAATTGTATTTTTTAAAGTATAAATTAAAAAAGTAAGCTATAAATAAATTATATTTAATTTAAAAAAAATTAATATAATAATAATAATTTTTTTTAAAAAAATAATAATTTATATTTAATTTTAAATAAATAATAATTTTTAAATCTTAATAACATGGTTGTTTATAAAAATAATAATAACAATAATAATTAAATGATCGTTTATAATAATAATAATAATAATAATAATAATAAAATAAATAAATAAAAATAATAAAAATAAAATAATAATAATAATTAAAATATAAAATAAAATAAAATAAATAAATAAAATAAATAAATAATAATAATAATAATAATAATAATTCGTGGAGAGATGGACAGATCGTTGCGACCGGCTGATATATTGTTTTATTCTTGGGATGGCGGGCGTGATGTTTGCGTTGATCTCACAGGTTAAATTCTCGCTTTGATCAATCGGGGGTTGCTTGATTTTGTGCGAGGGCATGCGGTTAGTGAGAGGTGCGCACGACGTAAGTGTCAGTATGAAATTTAAATCTTGCGCAGAGAATGCTCGGATCACGAGGTTCCTCCCTTTTCTTTTTCTTCTTTTGGAGAACTTGAGAAAGAAGCGGTAGCGCTTCTTACTAAAGCGTATTAGGCGTTTCTCCTTGACTCAAGACACGTTGAGGGCTCAAATACTGCAGTTCATATTTTTAATCGTAGTTTAATTATTCTTTAGAGTTGGTTTCTGAGCTACCTCTTTTATTTCTTGTAAATATGCTTTTAATAAAGTGTGATAATAATATGTTTAATAATAATAATAATAATAATAATAAAGATAATATGAATTATAGAATTGTAAGCAATCCTTACCATATTGCATGGAATGTTGAATTCCATATATATGGGATTTTGAAGCTTCATTTAATTCCGATTTCCAACCAAACACTGATGAATGAAATTGATTCAAAATTCTTTAAATTTTTCACCAACAGCGTTATGAAATGGAATTGATTCCATTCCATTCGGAATCCTTAGGCGTTTGGTTGGAATCCTAAGGATTCTGGTGGAATTGGAATTCAATTCCATTTCATAACGTGTTTGGTTGAAAAATTTAAAGAATTTGGAATATGAATTTCATTCCTTACATCTTGTGTTTGGTTAACAAATAATTCCAGTCTTAAAATCCCATATATGAAATTGACACCGATGGCGTATGAAAGGATTGTTCTGATCCATATTCATATTATCTTTATCATTATTATTATTATTATTATTATTATTATTATTATTATTATTATTATTATTATTTTATTATTATTTTTTTTATTATAAAAACATCACTTTCATTAGAAACAGAACTAGTGGATTACAAGAAATTAGTGGGGAGCCTCGAAAATCTGGGCTCCCACACCTTTAATTTAAAAATTATTATTATTATTATTATTATTATTATTTATTTTATTTATTTATTTTATTTTTATTTTTTATTTTAATTATTATTATTATTATTTTATTTTAATTATTTTTATTTATTTTATTTATTTATTTTCTTATTATTATTATTATTATTATTATAAACGATCATTTAATTATTATTGTTATTATTATTTTTTATAAACAACCATGTTATTAAGATTTAAAAATTATAATTTATTTAAAATTGAATATAAATTACTATTTATTTAAAAAAAAAATTATTATTATTATAATAATTTTTTTAAAATTAAATATAATTTATTTATAGCTTACTTTTTTAATTTATACTTTTAAAAATACAATTGTATTTTATATATAAAATTATTTATTTAATATATTAGTTTATATAATATTATTTAAAAAACTATTATTATAATTTGATAAGTAATTTATTTATTAAATAATATTTAGTTTATTAATCTTAAACTAAAATTAAATTTAAATATTCTAATATAATTGTTTTTTGCATTTAATTCTTCAACCAAACAATGCGTTAGTATTTGCGATTTCATTCAGTCGATTTTAAATCCTAAGTGGAACACTCGTTGGTTCCATGAGGGGGAATGTTTTTGACGAGATTGGAATATGTTTAAGGAATTGGAATGTGAAGGAATGGAATGTTAGAAATTGAAATCATATGATTTAAAATCGGCGAATTGAAATTTGCAAATCTTAGCGTGTTTGGTTGGAAGAATGAAATGAGAAAAACAACTATATTAAAATATTTAAAATTAAATTTAGATTTTAAGATTAATAAACTAAATATTATTTAATAAATAAATTACTTATCAAATTATAATAATAATTATTTAAATAATATTATATAAACTAATATATTAAATAAATAATTTTTTATAAAAAATACAATTGTATTTTTTAAAGTATAAATTAAAAAAGTAAGCTATAAATAAATTATATTTAATTTTAAAAAAATAATATTTTTTAAATATAATAATAGTAAAAAAATTTAAATAAATAATAATTTATATTCAATTTTAAATAAATAATAATTTTTAAATCTTAATAACATGGTTGTTTATAAAAAATAATAATAATAACAATAATAATTAAATGATCGTTTATAATAATAAAAATAATAATAATAATAAAATAAAAAAATAAGAAAAATAAATAAAAAAAAAACAAAAAAAAACAAAAAACAAAAAAATAATAATAAAAAATAAATAAAATAAATAAATAAAATAATAATAATAATAATAATAATAATAATAATAATAATAATAATAATAGCAATGACAATGATAATGATAATATGAATTACATGGAATTGTAAACAATCCTTCTTATATTCTTGGTGAAATGTTGAATTCCATATATATGGATTTTGAAGGAATTTCATTCCATTAGTTTGCCAATATAACATGTGATGGGAATGGAATTCATTGAAATTCTAAATTTTTCAAACACGTTATGAAATGGAATTAGATTCCAATTCCACCAGAATCCTTAGGATTCCGCCGAACCAAACGGGCCCTAAGGATTTCAATTTCTAACATTTCATTCCTTCACATTCCAATTCCTTCATGATTCCAATTCGAAAGCATTATGCTGACCGGCTTGTTGGCCCAGGATTAGCCCAGTGACCGAACGGCCCAGATTTTGCTAATACCAGCCCTAAAGAATATATATTTTAAATGCAAATAGAGCCATTTATTAGCAAATATATATCCTATTAAAAACCTCAAAATATATATCCCTTATATATTTAAAACTTTAAAATTTATTTGCTTCTAAAATTAGGTACGTCTTTCATGTAGTGATCCAGCTGCGATTATCATGCCGTTAAATGAGGCACACTAAATTTATATGTTTCGTTTGCTTTTTTCAATATTAAACGTCATCCACCCGTTTCTACTTTTCAAATTAACTTAATTCATTCTCCATCTCCAAACACTTTGCAAAATTATGATCAACAACTGGGGTGCTCTAAGATTATTCATTGATTAAAGAAACGTCCTCTTTAATGATAGTCGAATGTACAATTATTTCAGAAACTAAATGTCCATGTAACGACGTACAACAAAACCGTTTAATGATACTAAATGTACAATATTGATCATGCTAATGTTGTCGGATAACATTGCATGTTGCATATCAAATACACGTTTCATCCTACCAAAAAATTAATGCTTGCTAAAATTGTAAAAGATATATGTTCATGTGCAAATCAATTAATGCTGTGTACCTCACCTCAGGTGCCTTGCATTTCAAGACACACAAGAAAGATAGACTTAGAAAAAAAAATATATGAAAGCCCAAATGTACAATAAGAAGAGTTTTGAACTTGTGATCACAAGTTACAAATCAAACTAAACTGTAAGATAAGTACAGTAATAAAATCCAATCCAATTATCCAAATGAATCCAAAATACACGATTGACTAAACAGTGATGAAACAATACAGAATTACATGAAAATTTAAGAACTCTATGTTAGCCAAGGTACATATGGATACCAATAGCTAACAAAAAGATACAAATAAGAGCAAAGTATATAACAGAATGAACCAGTATCGAAACACCACTTGTTTGGAAATTACCAAACTCCACCATCCTATTCCGGCCCGGTATCTGAATCAACAGCCCTGGAGTCAGCAGAATGAAGAGCACGACTGCTACGAAAACCGGTCCCCAGTCTGACATTTTTTAGCTTATGGTTGATGTATTTGGTTGTATGTATAAACGTGTGTGTGTGTGTGTGTGTGTGTGCGCGCGTGTGTGTGTGTTTGTGGAATGTGGTGTGAGTATGTGTGATTATGGATTAGTGTATATACAGTTGGATTATAAGGATCAATGGTGGAAGAAGAGACAAGATAGGTATGACTATGAAAGGGGAAAAGTGACCCTTAGATTGCTTACTCAAGTTATTCTGATTCAACATGAATCCCACTTGTAAAGCCCATGTTAATGGCTTGAATAACTTTTTTCATACAATTTTTATGTATATGATTGAATGCTACAAAAACCTAATCGCATAAGGCCATAAGCAAGGTTTCAATGTTTTGACATGCATCTAAAAACTTTTATAAACATCAACAACAATATCAAATCCTACCAGAATGGGATATGAAAAGGTAAAATGTAAACAAATTATACCTCTAGTGTCTCTACACTAGGGAATACCCGAGGGTTATAAACATAAAGATTGAAAATTTATCGCTCAACTTCCAAAATCTGCCTAAAGACATACCCCTCAATCCTCATAAGAGTTAATGTCATGGTCTGATTATTTTTTTCATTGAAAGAACACACTTTTTGCCACAGTTTGAAGAAGAAAATGAAGATGAAGATTTAAAACTTTTCATTATCTTGTAAAGTTGATTGAATTTTTACTTTACACATCGTGAAATTGATACAAAAATGGATGTTGCATCTGTTTCTCGCAAATGATATACATATACTGGCACAAAACTAATCGCATATGTAAGTGACATAAAGCAACCATGTGTGGCAGCACATGGATCACTCCATTGTGCACAACTGCACACTCAGCTCAGTTCTGGTTTTTCCCTAAAGTTAATGTCAATTTGCCAAATCCCAGGACTTTAAAGAGTGATACACAATATGTTATGTAAAAAATTATTGATGTAGGAGCAAGGAAACCAATAACCAATTCTAGATAAATGTGAGTCAAAGCTCGATAACCAATTCTAGATAAAACATAGAGACTTTGCAGCAAAATGGCGCTGTCAGAATAACAAGTGTTCCACAAATTGTTCTACTTGCAATTCTCAGTTCTCAGTTAAGATACCAGAACAGAAGACCAGTTAACAAACATCACCATAAATTTTCAAAAAGACATAAAGAAACAAGGGGAGGGGGTAATAGCCAAGTAACGAGTTGACAGTATTAAACACAGAATCCACGAGAAACTAATCTGAATGTTCTGAATTTTAAAATCAGCCTCTGTTCAAGCATAGTTCAAACGGAATATGTCGTTGAACACGTAAAAGCTTCCTTGTTGTGTAGGCATCAAATGGAACATCTGCACATAAACAACCAGAGAACATAAGAACGGGCACAACTTTACACATTTAAAAACTTGTAAACTCACTTATTCTCTTAGACACCGAACATAAACACAATATTTAAGAAAAGGTTATAGTATGCTTATTACACATTGTTCTCCATTTATTCTCAGTTACAACAACACCACCAATACCATTATGCAAGACAAACTATGTTTAAAATTTTCAAAAAGCCCATACACACCAAATAATCAAATATAACAAAGTCGGCATATAAGGTTAATATGTATCCATCCAGAAAAACTTTTGTCGCATTCTAAGTCAACGTTTCACATTCACAAGGCATGTCCGTCAACGTTTCACATTCACAAGGCATGTCCATACATATACATTTCAAATATGTAGAGACAAAGATACAAGGGAATATGACAATTAATAAGAACAAATGAAAGAAAATATTGCATAGAAACATAAATACATAATTCAAGATAAAAGTTGACAACCACATAACAAATCATAATAAATTCATTAGCAAGCAAGTAAGGGAAATAACTATCTTGATGTCCTCTATAAAACTTTCATCTATTGATGATTTCAAAAACAAAAAACAAAAACTATAACATACATATAGGAGTGCTCAGACCAATACTAGCTGAAATTCTGCCACTATGATGCTATCCAGCTATATTTTATAAATTATTATATAAAAGAAATGCTTATCCATGATCCTTATGAATAAATTATCATAAGTTGTGTAAGAAGGTTTGTAGGAAATTAAAACCATTATAATATTACTTGAGTGGGTCAACATTTGAAACTTTAAACCTTTTTTTACCTAATGTACTTGTTAGCAAGATCTAAAACAATGTGCAAAAAGGGGGAACTGTTCAAGTTTAACATATCAGAAAGACTGAAACTACTTTTCTTTATAACCTAAAAGCCAATTACAGAACTTAATTCCGATATGTAAATCATTCTATCCATAACAAGCGAGTAAGCATGTCAAGTAAATACAAAGCAACTCCAAGTTGAACCTAAGGGTACACTCACTGTATGCACAAGTCCAAATGTAAACTATGGTAACAAAATTCCTTATGGACTTATGTTTTTACAAAACGAGGGCAAATAAATCAGGATAAAACCCTCAAAGGTCCATTTGGCAAATCATCACGCAAGTGTACAGTCCTGCATAAACATTACCAACCCCCATCCAGTAACCAAATGATAAAACTGTGATCCACAAACAGTCTAGGCTACACTAACCAAACATATGAGTGTTATTATTTATGTGAAAAGCGTTTTGAATTAGCTTAATTTCTGGCTTTATGTGCTTATTTGAAATTGGAAAGCCAATAACTCACTTTTTAGGGCTTATAAGCTTATCAACTTAAATAACTCATAAGCTCAACTTGATAAGCCCTAAAAAGTGAGCTTATCATCTTTTCAGATTCGAATAAGCCCATAAGCCAAAGAAATTAACTAATCTAGATAACAAAACATATGCATCTCAAAACAGATACACAACTCAACTTCACACAAACCATTGCACGTATATAATACCTTACTTTCATAATATAACATCACAACCTATAACTCAAAGACATCAAACTACCAACCCAAACATCACACACGCCAGTTCCATCTCCTTCCTACTCCCACATTGGATACCCAAACTCCCCATAACTCTGTATCACAACAATAACTCAAAACCTCACACAGTGACACAGCAAGCCACATCATCCTTATAAATCCGTAAAATAGATACAAACCATCATCACAAACGACTTCCTTAAAACCTACAAACACATTCCTATGACACTGTCCAAATCTAAGGCAAACACACTCAACAACAATAAATCTAGCTCACCTAATTACTTAACTAGACTTTATAATCCACAACTCATTCAAACACCAGCATTAAACTAATCAAACGCATTAAATAACAACCCCAACTCAGCACAACAGTATTAAGCTAATAAAACACGTATTTAATACCCAACCCTAACCAAACAACCCTAACTCTATTCTCGACTTTAACTCGTCACCACAAAAACAAAGACACATCGTCCTCCTAAAACATATAATCATCAATGCAAAGTATCATCACAGCCTCTAAATCCATAAGCACATTCCTGTAACACTACACAAATCTACACGCTAAACAACATATCTAGATTTACTAATTGCTCAGTTAGTGCTTACAATTCAAACACCATGAATTAACTAATAAACTCATTATTCAAATAAACTAGTGTTCCAAACCTCAAACATCATAACCAAAAAATTCAAGCACGCGCGATACAATCGCACGCGAGTGAGGCTAACTTAAATAAACTAATCAAACACATACAATAACATCGACAAAGTATAAACAAAAAAATCTCGGTTTCCAAAACACTAAACTAGTGTTTTAAACCTCAAACATCATAACCAAACAAACAAGCCGCACCACACGCATCTAATAATCCGCAAGTTATCGAATAAATGAATCTAGGTTTCCTAAACACTAAACTAGGGTTTTAAACCTCAAACATCATAGCAAAACAAACAAGCCACACCGCACGCATCTAAAAATCCGCAAGTTATCGAATAAATAAATCTAGGTTTCCTATTGCTAAATTACTAATAGAACCGAATATCCTAACTCCATTTCTCGACCTTAATGTCGTCCTCATAAAACCGAATAATCATCACAACCTTTAAGTCCAAAAGCACATTCCTATAGCATCACACAAACCTACACGCAGACGCGCTAAACAACAAATCTAGATTCACTAACTAATAAACTCATTAGTCAACTAAACTAATCAAGCAAGTGTAATACAATCGCGAGCAAGTAAATACGTAAATGCCTCGCTGAATTTAAACTAATCAAACACATAAAAAAAAAAAAAAAAACTAAGTAATGAACAAATCAAGCGCGTGAGTGAATAACACACATCAAATGAAACCTCAAAATAAAGCGCGTGAGATACACGCGCGCGTGAAACAACCTGACTGAACTTAAGCAAGTGTTCTTCACCGGCAAGCTGCATAGTACCACTAACGAAAACAAGCATACCGCCAGCTGGACCAGACGGCTGGCAATCAACGGTAGTGATGTTATGCTTGCACTGCTGGAAAGGTAGAGAGGTTAACTTGGTGACGATATTAACGGCGCCTTTGATCTTCTCGCCTTCGAAAGTGAGCATTGATTCGTCTTGGTAGAGAGATGATAAGGATGCACGGTTGGTGTCGAATGTGGAGTAGTAGTGGTCTACGAATGCTTTTGAGAGCGAGTCTGGATCCATTTGTGGTTTGGTGAAGAAGGTGAGGGTTTTTGAATGAATATTTGTAGGTGTGATTTGGCTTATGGAAAACGCTACACGGATTTGGGTGTGGGACCTTGGTTCATGTATTTCTTGTGAAGCCGGCTATGGGCCGGGCTGGAATGGACCCATGAATTTTAGGGTTCAAACGTCACTTGTTACACTGTAGAAATCGGCTATGGAAGGGTTAGAAAACGGTTCTATTGATATTTTAGTTAGACCTAATACATCTGAGTATTGTTTATTTGTTTTTGAAAGATACAGTATAGTAACGGTTATGTTGATATTTTGACTAAACCGTGTACATCCAAGTAAAACACGCGCCCTAAAGAAGAAAAACTTCATTTGTTTATTCATTTTCTAAATATAATATAGTATCTAGGTTTTATGAGCTTGAGTATGTTATATGAAAACTTGTGTGTTTCAATAAGTCCATTCAAAAACTCTTGTCGCGAAATAAACTCGTGTGATCACATGATATATATAAGTCTTGAATGTGCTAAAATCTAGTTTTACATATATGTTAGAATTTCAAATTCAGTTGTAGTTATTGGCCTTTAGGTCAGTAACGGTTTGTTTTTGAGATTTTGAAAAGGAGAGCGGACGGAAAGTTGAAGAAGAGTAAATAAATGAATGTGATGAGAAAGGAAGTTAATGAATTATTTTTAAGATTTGGTTTTTAGGAAAAAAAAGTAAAGTTAACGATAGTTGTACATTTATTGGAAATCGTTGTAAATCAAGATATTGATGGGGATATCTTGATCTGCAAATCAAAAATAGATATTACTTTTGTCGGTAAACTTACTTTGTTTTGTGTGTGTTTATCTTTCCTCAAGTTTCATCCCATATATAGGGTGAAAGGTTTTAGCAAAACGACCTTTTTCCTTGCTTTCTTTTCATCCAAAAAATATTTTTTTTTTAAATGGTATTTTTAGTTTCTCTCTCCTGCTTCCATTGTCCTCCTTCAACAAAAACAGAGTGTAAAATGACCATATAGCTAAAGTAAAGCCGTTTTTCTAACGATCTTTTTTACGGCATACACCACATAAGTCACAAATTATATCTCACATATAACCTATAGGTTGGTGGGCCACTAACTTAACGTTAGGCCAAAAGACCAATTGCTCGAGTTCAATGTACTAAAACATTGGTGTTCAAGTTATGAAATTTATGTTAATTTACATCAATGAAACATCATAATGTGTGATCGAGTGTTGCTCGAATATCCAGCCTCTAACGATAAGTAAAAAAAGAGTAAGTCGATACAAATGAGAGACAATTTATAATATGTGCAAGCGAAGGAAATGTTGTATATACTCTTCTCGCGAATCTTAACTTTCTTAAACATTGTGTTATGAGGCAAAATAGGATAACGTAAAGTATGTTGAATTATCGCATCACATGTGCCATTTATCACTGGCCTTTTGGCTTACTGTTATTCACATGATTGTGATTGTGATTACTGTTGGTTTGTGGGAGTTTTAAACACGACAAAACGACTAAGAGTGTGTGAGCCGATGGGGGCACACACGATAAACACGAGTATACGTGTCGAACGTAATTTAAACTTGAATATATAACCCGATATACATGCATGAGCTTGACTCATTTTATTGTACGACCCTTGGACTTGTTTTTGTTTTTATGGACTTGGGTCGAATTTGAAGCAGCCTTGGGCCTTAAGCTTCTAATTGATTGGGCAAGTAAATGGGAGGGTAGTTTGGGCTTGTGACTTGTCTACCAAGACAATACCCAAGCTCAAAGGGTTGTTTGTTTGGCTATAAAACAAAGGGATCCTACACTCCATTCAACTCCTAACCCACGACATGTATGTATATACAAATACCTCACATGCATGTGACTATACATGCATAATGACGTCTATCCCTTACTGTCAACTTATGTTAGGATTTAGAAAATCCAGTCATTAAAGAGTCGGTCACCTCAAGTATATGTAATCGTTAGAAAGCTCGTAGTCGTAGATTATTTAATGTTAAGTAGTATTTAGTTAAGTAACACCGTGGAGGACGGACGGGTCTTTACCCACTGTATGCCTGATCCACAGCCCATAGGTGGCGATTTATGTAAGGACTATAAATACTCTCTACCTCCCAAGGTAGAGAGTTGGAGCTCATAATAATAATTTCATTTTCTCTCACTAAGTTCCCAAACCTCTAACTCTTTCTCTCTCTAAAACCTTTAAGTATACGCCTATCTTGGTAATGGTTTAGTGTGTTTATGAAATCCAATATGTTACAAATGGTATCAAGAGCCTTGGTTTGATCATCTCTTACATATCCTTGGATTTCTAGTGGTTTTTAGATGGTTTTTGAGTTTGAAAAAGTTTAGTGGTTTTTGCATCATTTGGTTCATTTCTAGTGTTAAAGTTTGAATTTTGGGTGTACTTTTGTGTTTAGAATCATTGTATGTGCTTGGGTTTTGATTTAGTAAGCTTGAATCACTGTGGTTGAGCTTGTTTTTGATTGAAAAGTGTGTTTTTGAAGTTTTTCTTGGTAGCGACTTGGTTCTCGTAGTGAATTTCATCTTAGCGACTTGCTTCAGTAAAAAGTAGCGAGTTGTAGTGCTTTTTGGTAGCGACTTGGTCCTAGCGACTTGTCTTTTGAGACAAGCCGACAAACAATACACTTAGTGGATTCTCCACTACGGGTAGCGACTTGGTGAAGGTAGCGACTTGCTTTCAATTTTGTTAGCGACTTGTACTTAAGTTTCTTAGCGACTTGGTGTTAGCGACTTGGACCTTAGCGAGTTGCTATTTAGCGACTTGGTGCTTAGCGATTTGTTGTCATAATTCTCAGTGACTTGGTGTTAGCGACTTGGATCTTAGCGAGTTGTTCTTTAGCAACTTGACTGTGTCTTAGCGACTTGGCATTATAGCGACTTGATTTCATAATACTTAGCAACTTTGTGCTTAGCGACTTGGTTCAAGGTTTCTTAGCGACTTGGTTGAATTTTTGTTTGTAATACGGTTTTCTCTTGATTTAGTAAAATCCCGTGAAAGAATCTATTTCCCGGTTTAATCATAGAGTTATAAAATCCCGTGTAATCTGTTAACATGTCTACCAACGTATCTACAATCATCTCCACAGTTGCTGAGGATGTTCAAGCGGTGGTTCGATACTCGTCCACCCATGCTTGTGAGGCTGACTACGACTCTTGGGCTCAACGAATCAGATTGTACTATCTTGGAAAGGAAAATGGGGTCAACATTCTCAAATCCATTGATGAAGGACCTTATCAGATTGAGACTACAAGAGACATAATTGATACAGCTGCAGATGGAACCATGATCTTTGGATTGGACAGACCAAAGACGTATGATGAGCTCAGTGATAAGGAGAAAAAGAGATTCGATGCTGATATCAGGGCCTCAAACATCATACTACAGGGTTTTCCAAAAGACATCTACAAGCTTATCAATCACAACACTGAAGCCAAGGTTGTTTGGGATAATGTCAAGATACTTCTCTCAGGTTCTGAATTAACCAAGGAAGACAGAGAATCACAATTGTATGATGAGTTTGAGCACTTCAAGATGAAACCAGATGAGAGCATCTATGAATACTACGTGAGATTCTACAAGCTTGTAAATGATATGAGGAATATCATAATGACTATGCCAAACATTCAGCTGAATTCAAAGTTTGTGAACAACATGAATCCCGAATGTCACAAGTTTGTCACCTCTGTGAAGCTAACCAAAGGATTTAAGAACACCAACTATGAGCAACTGTATGCCTTCCTTCTCCAGAATGAGAGACATGCAATGTTTGAGAAAAGGATTCTAGAACAGTTCAAAACCAACCAGGGAGAAAAAAGTTCCTCAAATGACTCAACAGCTTTCTACACCAATGTTGGTATTACCACCAAAGCATCTCAAGTCATACCCATGGGTAATGGTAATTACAAGCTCATCCCTGATCCAGCATATAAGCCTCCCGACTCAAACACACTCATGGAAAACTTCATCAATCAACTGTCTCTCATGGTTAGTCAAAACATGAACTCTCTTCCACATACCAACAATAACCTCATAACAACATCCAATCCACACAATCAAGCAACTGTCAAAGATGGGAAGGTTATGGTGCAACCAGTTCAAGAAAGGCAGTATGAACATGGAAGAGGAGGAGTTGGTAGAGGATATGTGGCAAATCAGAATAAGGGAAGGAATGGGAATCAAGGACAAGCAAAGCCGATCAAATGCTACAACTGTGGTGGTGATGGACATATAGCTAGGAACTGCACATCTCCAAAACGCCCACAAAATGCAGAGTACTTCAGAGACAAGATGTTACTTGTGCAAGCTCAGGACAATGGAGCCGCTTTGGATGAAGAGGAGTTGTTGTTTCTTGCTGAGGGAAATGCCTGAACCTATGATGCTGATGTTGATGAACAACCAATTCAGGAGATAGGTCATAATCATCAAAATGCCTTTCAAGTAGCTGACTGTGATGCATTTGACTTTAACGTCGATGATGAACCCTTGCTCAAACAATCTTCATGGCTAGCATCTCACATATGGTCTCTCCAAAAGTCTCTCCACCACAACAAGCTGGTCCATCCAAAGACAAAATCATTTCAGATGTATTAAAACTATATGATGATGTTGATGAGCAAAAGATGCATAATAAAGTACAATCTCTTGAAACTTATGAATCAGATATTGATGATGAGGGTAATAGCAATATTGTCCCATATGATCAATATATGAAGCAAAGTGAAAGTGAGGTTGTACCAAGTAATGCATCTTCCGCAGTCAATGATGACTATGTCTTTGATGAATACACTGCATGTGCCCCTGATGATTCTGTTATCTCCGAACTGAATGCCTATAAAGAACAAGTTGCTATTTATGAACAACGTGCTAAGTTTGAGTTAACCACCCGTGAGCAGGAAATGGATGACCAAATGCGCACAATTATTAGAAAAAGTAACTTTAGAGAAGAAGTCTTAAAACAAGAGTTAAACTCCTTACAAGAAAAGCTTTCTAAAACTGCTAAGCAAAAACAAGAACTTCAAGAAAATGTTAAAATGCTTAAGCAAGAATTCAATGCTAAGGAATCAAAACTTTTAAATGATTTTTCCAATCTAAAAACTTTGAAAAACAAGCTCGAAAATAAGTTGTACGTACAAGGGAATACCATTCAGACTGCTCACTTGATCACTAAGCATAGAGTTTTAAGCGATAAGCACAGTATTCCCCTTGTTGAGGAACCAAATCCAGAGGTCATTAAAAAGGCTAGAGTTGCTCATAATGTAATCTATGATGGTAATGAGATTCTTAAACCTAGACAGAAACCTAGTTGCATTGAGTGCACTGAGGAAGATAGAAAATTAGATGATGCATCTAGGGAGAAAATGAATAAGAAGCTAGAAGATCCTGAATGTAAAGTGAATAACATAACGATCAAACCCCATGATTACAAAAAGGAAAATTGGATTTCCTTCAACAAGTTTAAGCCTCAAACATTGTTAACGCCCTAACAAGTGTTCTGGAAAAAGGATTTAGATAAGCAAAAAGCAGAGAATCTTGTTGTAACAAACCCTCCTCTTAGGAAAATGCCTTCAGCGACTGTGTATCCTCCGAATACACCAATGCATTTAGTTCCTAGAACTATTGCCACTAAAAGCAAGACCTTAATCAGTCAATATGTAAATTTTCAATTATTTGTTGATTTTGAGAAAACTTGTAAGAAAAGGATCACACCCACTGGGATAACTGAAGGGGAAAGGGGTTTTGAAAAAAATAAAGAATACTATTTAACTGAGGTCATGCCTTTTTTTAAACAATTAAAAGGTCAATTTAAGAGTCTTAAAAAGGGGATGGACTTAGATATTAAAGAAATGGAAAAGGAATTTGATGCGATGATTGTTGAGGTTAGTGACTATGAGCGAGAATTAAAATATAATGAGATTGAGAGGAAGAACTTGCACACCTTGAATGAGAATCTTATTTCTAAATGTATTACTCAAGATGTATTTTACACTGCTACGAATTGTTCCATTAATGCTTCTCAATTTCATGAATTATCTCTTGCTCTGAAAGTCTCCCATGATCGTGTCATTGAGCTTGAAAAACTAACTCTAAACTGCATGATAAAGTTGAACAGGATGATCATGATAATTTGGTGAAACAGTTTTCTAAATTGGAAGTTGAGCATCTTGCTTTGCAATTAAAATATCAACATCTGAAAGAAAATGTTAAAACCTCAAATATCAAGACATCCTTGGATGCTCCTGAATTTGATGTAGTTTTTGAAATTAGCAAACATAATGAACAGATTCGAGCTCATTGTAACACGATCAGAAAGTTGAAAGCCCAAATCTCCCAATTAAAGGGTGATAAGAACAATGTGACTGGCTCTCAAATGCCTCCTCTTTTAGATTCTCAATTCTCTCAAACTTTTCATCTTCAAAACTTGATTAACGCTTTACAAAAGGAAAACGAGAGTTTTCTAGAAGAAAATGAAAAAGTTAAACGACACTTTAAAGAGTTATATGATTCAATAAAAGTCACTCGTGACAAAAATAATGAAAAAATAACGTCTTTACAAAAAGAAATTGAGAATCTGAGGAGTCAGGAAAAAGGGAAACTGCCACTTGTTTTTAATGAGAATGCTGCATCAAAATCATCCTCGATTGCAAATATCTTGTGATTAAATACATTCCTCCTCATCTTAGGAATAATGAACTTGTGTTTCATAACTATTGTGCTCACCTTAAGGATAGTCTAGAATGTCTCCGTGAGATTGTGGAAGAGGATTTCATAAATAAGCCTCGTGATAGAGAAATTAGGTTTGCTTGCATTCAGGCCAAACGATCTCCGGAGCTGCTAGAATGTTTAATTGCAACATGTCCTAAATCCTTAGGTGCGAAAGGAAAAGCTGTGATGCCTTGTTCTATGCCTAGTGCCAAGTATTCAAATCATTCTATGCCCAGTTCTGAGAAAGTGAACACTAATGTGCCTTCAAGTAGTTCAGATCCTTGCACATCTAGTTCAGGAATGCAAAAGTAGATCAACCAACTAATGTTCCCATAATTCCCTCTACAGGAGTAATCAGTGACATTAAAGCAAGCAGGTCAAAGCCTCCAGGCAATACCTATCAAGATAGGACCTCGCAAGCTAAGAATGTGCATTGGAAGAGAGTAGAAGATCACCCTAGGAATATTAAGTTTGAGTTGAATAAAACGAATCGTGTTGATTCTAGTATTAGCTATAAGCGTACTGTAATTAATTCGAATTCGGCTACTATTCGTAAACCATGTAATGATCACTGCTTGATTTCTGTTACTAATCATGAATGTGGTGTGAATGTTTTCTCTAATGCTGTCAAATGCCCAGTTAAAATCGTTAATGTTAAAATTCAAGCTAAGAAGGCTAAAAGGCAAAGGCGTAAGAAAGTTAGAAAACAGTGGAAACCCACGGGAAGAATATTTAGTAAAATAGGTTATCAATGGATACCTTCTGGCCATAAGGTTAATGAGTTCTGCCCTCAATTTGCTAAAACAATGCCCACTAGAAAATGGATGCCTACTGGTAGAACTATTCCCTTAAGAAGTGAACATACTTTGAATAGGTCGAATACGGAAGTTAGCACTGCATCTATTTCTGATGATTTCATTGATTCTACTTCTGATATGGGTGTTCCAATCACTGTTACTAACCAAGTGGAACCCATTATTACATGGGGATCCCAATTATCCAGTTATCGATTCTTGTCTGTGTTCAACTGCAGATCATTCAAATCGTTCTGTGGTACCTGGACTCAGTCAGTTCCAAGCATATGACTGGAGACCGGTCGCGGCTCATGAACTTCGTGAGTAAATTCATCGGGACTGTTAGATTCGGGAACGATCATTTTGGTGCAATTATGGGTTATGGAGATTATGTTGTCGGTGATAGTGTTATCTCCAGGGTATATTACGTAGAAGGTCTTGGTCATAACTTATTCTCTGTCGGTCAATTTTGTGATTCTGATCTAGAAGTAGCCTTCAGAAAACATACTTGTTTCGTTAGAGAACTTGATGGTAAAGAACTTTTAAAAGGAACACGTGGTTCAAATCTATACACCATCTCTATCGAAGATATGATGAAGTCTTCTCCAATCTGCTTGTTGTCAAAGGCTTCGAAAACAAAGTCATGATTATGGCATCGTTGTCTCAATCACTTGAACTTCGGCACCATCAATGATCTCTCCAGAAAGGACTTAGTTGTAGGTTTACCTAGACTAAAGTATGAAAAGGATCATCTTTGTTCAGCATGCCAATTGGGAAAAAGCAAGAAGTATGCCCACAAACCCAAACCTACAAACTCAGTTACAGAAGTTCTTCATACAATTCATATGGATTTATGTGGACCCATGAGAGTGCAGAATATCTTTGGGAAGAAATATGTGTTAGTTGTGGTTGATGATTATTCTCGATTCACCTGGGTTAAGTTCTTAAGGACAAAGGATGAAACTCCGGATATCATCATCAAACTTATCAAACAGTGCAGTTCGACTTAACAAAACTGTCGAATCATCCAAAGCAGACAATGGAACTGAGTTTGTTAATAAACAACTTAGTGAGTTTTATGAAAGTGTTGGAATCAGTCATCAAAGAAGTGTTCCACGAACTCCTCAACATAACGGTGTAGTTGAAAGACGAAATCGAACTCTTGTGGAAGCCGCAAGAATAATGATGATTTACTCAAAGGTTCCAATGTTTCTCTGGGCTGAAGCCATTGCCACTGCATGCTACACTCAAAATCGATCCCTAATTCACACTGCTCATGGAAAAACTCCATATGAACTTGTCCACAATAGAAAACCTAATCTCTCATTCCTTCGTGTGTTTAGTGCATTGTGTTATCCAACTAATGAGGGCCAAGATTTAGGAAAACTTAAAGCTAAAGCAGACATTAGAGTTTTTGTAGGATATGCACCAAACAGAAAAGGATACCGAATCTACAACAAAAGAACCCGAAGTATAATGGAAATAATTCACGTTACATTTGATGAGCTGACCGGTCCAATAGCTCTAGGACAATCCAATTATGGGCCCGCATCTCAACCTTCATCAAGTAGTCCTATCAGCTCTACTCTTGTCTCTAATCCCTCTCCAGCAACTCCTTATGTACCTCCATCAGAAGATGATTTGAAGAAATTATTTGATCCTATGTTTGATGAATACTATGAACCAAATGCTAATGAAATGTCAATTCCATCATCAGAGGCTGCTCCTATCCCTTTCAACGAAGTCAACCCTTCTGTTTCAATATCATTAAGCCAAGAAGCACCTGCTACTGATCACTCTATCTCATCAACAAATCATCAATCATCGAATGTACATCATGGAATTGTTTCTGGCACCCATGATGAAGTTAATCCCTTTGCTACTCCCGAAGATGCTCCATTTGAAAACATATTTGCTCCTGAATCATCATCAGAACCATCTTCATCAGGAGATATCGACTCTGCTACCTCAGTCCCTCAACAACAGCCACATGAACACCTCAGAAAATGGACACATGATCATCCATTGGACAACATCATTGGAAACCCCTCTCGTCCAATATCCACATGGAAACAACTTGCAACCGATGCCTTGTGGTGCTTCTTCAACTCCGTACTCTCTAAGATCGAACCAAAAGATGTTAAAACCGCCATGAATGAAGACATCTGGTTCAATGCCATGCAAGAAGAAATTCATGAGTTTGATCGACTTGATGTATGGGAATTAGTACATGCTCCATATTGTGCTATGATCATTGCTCTAAAATGGATCTTCAAAGTGAAACTTGATGAGCATGGTGATGTTTTAAAGAACAAGGCTCGATTGGTTGCAAAAGGATATCGTCAAGAGGAGGGTATTGATTTTGAAGAATCATTTGCTCCTGTTGCTCGTATCGAGGCAATCAGAATCTTCTTGGCTAATGCTGCAAGTAAGAACATGGTAGTCTATCAAATGGATGTAAAGACGGCGTTTCTTAACGGAGATCTTAAAGAAGTCGTATACGTCAGCCAACCTGAAGGCTTTGTGAATCCAGAGCATCCTACTCACGTCTATCGTTTGAAGAAGGCTCTTTACGGTGTAAAGCAAGCTCCAAGGGCATGGTATGATACGCTATCAAAGTTTCTTCTATATACCTTTGGATTCAAAGCAAAGGAGCGATTGATCCGACATTGTACACCAGGAAGTAAGGCAAACATTTTATTCACGTTCAAATATATGTTGATGATATTATCTTTGCCTCGACTGACCCCAATGAGTGTGACCGTTTTCTAATGAAATGGGTTCTAAATTTCAAATGTCAATGATGGGACAAATGTCATTTTTCTTAGGATTACAAATTTCACAAAGTCCCGGAGGCATTTTTATAAATCAATCTAAATATGCAAATGAGATTTTAAAGAAATTTGGATTTGATTCTAGTGACCCTGTTGACACTCCCATGATAGAGCGTACTAAACTAGATGAGGACCACTCAGGGATCATGGTAGACCAAACGAAATATCGTAGTATGATTGGATCCCTGATGTACCTCACAGCAAGCAGACCGGACATCTTGTTTTGTTTGTATGTGTGCTAGATATCGGCTAAGCCTACCAAAAGCACCTTGAAGCGGTTAAACAGGTCTTTCGGTATCTCCAAGGAACCATCAATATGGGACTTTGGTATCTGAAGGACACCGGTATGTTACTAACGACCTATGCAGATGCCGATCATGCAGGATGTCAAGATACTCGTCGAAGTCACGCCCGAGGTGCTCGGTTTTTGGGTGATAAGCTTGTGAGCTGGTCTTCAAAGAAGCAAATGAGTACTTCTATTTCCTCTACAGAGGTGAATACATAGCCATGTCATCTTGTTGTGCTCAAATCCTTTGGATGAGATCCCAATTATCTATGGCTTTGAATTCAACAAAATCCCTCTCTTGTGATAATAAAAGTGCTATTGCTCTCTCATGCAACAACGTACAACACTCAAGAGCAAAGCACATCGACATACGACATCATTTCATCAGGGAGCAAATAGAAAACGGTGTGGTGGAACTTTATTTTGTAAGGACTGAATACCAGTTAGCAGACATCTTCACCAAAGCTCTTCCTAGAGAATGTTTTGAGTTTATCCTTCCACGACTTGGTCTTAAGAGCCTACAACCGGAAACACTCAAACGTCTTCAAGAAAAAGAAGTGGAGTAAAAGGTTTTCCTTCATCTATCTCTTGTAAATATCTATTCGAAAAGCAAAATACAAAATTACAAAACCTTCAAAAAGCAAATAGAAAAATATAAAACTTTCAAAAAATCCATAAAAATCTGAAAAATCTTGAAAAATTTCAAAAAATATTGTCATTTTGTCATGTTTTTCTCAATTCGAAAATATCTACGGTCTTTGTGTTGTCATTCAAAGAATGACACGGGACTTTAGATATTGTTCGAATATTCTTAAAAAAAAAAAAAAAAAAAAAAAAAGTGAGAAAGTGAAACAATGGTTTATTGTCATTTCAGGCAGTAACCCGCTCTTCAATGAAAGAACAGAGCCATGCTTTATCTTGCTTTTCAAAACTCATGCTCTGATTCTTTAATACAATTACTTACCATCTAATGAAAACTAATTGCTTTGTTAAATAACTCGGACTCTATCTTTGAAAATCATCTGGACTTAACTTTGGTCAAAACATTTATCTCTCAATCAACAACCTATGTCATTGATTGAGGGGGAGAATGATTTCAATTAAATCAAAAGGTTATTTGTCATACAATTGTTTTCAAAAGATAATCATGCATGTTTAATCAATGGAGTTTAAAGTCTCAAAATCCGATCCTTATCAGTTAAAACGTTTTCATAATCAAGTCACAATTCTCCTTAAAAGCTTTCAAAATCAATTTAAATCTACAGAGATCACAAATCTCAAATGATTTGATAATTGTGATCGGGGAGAATTTGTGATTTAAATTGGATTTAAACTGATAATTCGGTAAATGGTTTTATAAGGATGTACAAGCTCTCCTTCCCACATGTGCCAAACGATTTTAAATTTTCCATGCACATGTTGAGGGGGAGCATCTATCTTAAACCACAAAGATTTGAAACGTGATAAATTTATTTCAATGTGCAGTCTTTTCCTAATATGTGCAAAACATTTTCAAATATCTATGCACATATTGAGGGGGATCAACTATTTTGAAAACCACATTCTTTATATAACTACTCTTAGATGCAAGCCAACCCCTCAAAGATGAAAATTATCTCTATTACAAAATGATGCTTGATGCACATGTTGAGGGGGAGATCTTGTTCTAAAAATATCAAAAACAATTCAGGTACAAAATGCTTTGATAATATATCACAAGTATCTGGATTGATTTTCAAATGGTTTTCAATTGGTTCCAATGGCAGATGAACAATATCAAATAGACCAACCAACTTTAATTTATGTATGGTGATATAAGGACGATAAGGTTAGGTATTTGTTCCAACGATCCGCCAGAACCGGAGGGATCTACCCAGGGACAATCCACTAGATAGTGTAGAAGTCCTTAGGTTTGATGAAAAAAGGAGAAAAGTGAGATATGGGAAGAGTGCGGACTGAGACTGAGCTAGTACTGGAATAAACCCAACAAGGTTCTGGTTATGAAGTCTTGGTAAGCACTGAAGGGGTTGAAGAATGAAAAAGAAATGAAATGAGAAAAGGGTGAAAAGAAATAGCCCTCCATTAATTCAACCTTAGGGCAGAAACCGGGTTCAATTCATATGCTACTGGTGGTTGCCAAGGTAACATCGGTATTGAAGACAAGACGTCATGGACCCAGTGACGCACTGCACTACAACTTCCCAAGCTACTCAAGTTCCTCTTAAAAGGACTTGTTTCATTCTCACGGGGAACCAACATTATCTATCGACTTTCTCTTAGAGGTGGTTGATATTGAAGAAGGTGAGCCTCTCCCTAGTCTCCGGCATAGGAACCAAATATGCACAATTGAGTCTAGAGCCATGATGTGCTACGTGTGGTGCAAGTTTTAAAAATTTATAAACACGATTTAACCGTCTAACCTATTAACACATACGAGCAAGTATACTCGTCCGTTATAGCAAAGTTTGGTAAGTCGAGATCGTCCCAAGGGATTTTGTGTTTGAAACTGTTTTGTATGAAAAGATTCCAACAAGAAAGCTTGTCAAGGCTTCCTCAAATAGTTATGTTATAGCGAATATCAATAATAAAAAATATATATACTTGTGTGTAGTCTATAATCAATCATAAATAGTGTTCATGAAGGTTTGGTGTATACTCTTGATGTGATGCACAAATCATAAGCAAATGATCTCCAACCATGGTATATGTTTGTAAAAATCATTCTAAGAACAAAAACATTAAGGTAATCCTTCCGGTCCTTATCCTAATAATTATTCTTTAGAAAATCCATTTGTTTGCAACATGTTCTTATTAAACTTGTTCTTACGAATCTTTCGACCATTTCGTGATGAAAATGCTCCTAGTCTTGTTTTAATAAGCAAACATGGTGGTGGTCAATCACCATATCCCCATACTAGTTTGTCACTCAAATTTTTGGAATAAAACACAAGAGAAATCCTTTCGGTCCTTTTTCTTAAAACATGTTTTATCAACAAATCATACCAAGACTAGTATTTTTTTCAACAAACTCATTTAAACAAGATCATATATACATGCATCACATTTTGAGAACACTAATATGATTAACTACATCCCAACACACAAGTATATCCCAAAACTACTCCATGATAATAATAATAACTAAACACAAATCATAACAAAGTAACTCAAATAATTCAAGAGAATAGAAATCCATAACAAAGTTCATAGAATACCTAAACTTTTGTGATTACAAGAATTAGAATTCGTGGATTGTAGCAACCACGTGCCTCCAATCACCTAGATTCACCGTGTAACTCCAAACTACCAAAACTATGGATGAGAATTGTTCCCTCCTTGCTTCTGGACGTTTTACAGCAGGTACTAGACTTTTGGGCTTGATAAAAATGATTGGTATTAGTTTTGGTGTAAACTAATACTCTTTTGGTTGTGTCACACCTAGTAAACTAGGACTAGGTTCATTATATAGCCTCAAATGCTTGCTCAACTGATAAAAAACGTTCCCAACAAGTTAATATCGCGAAATGATCGGCCTCCAATGATTATGGGGAGTTAAGGCAATAATAAATGCAACTTTGTGTAACTGCAGTGCATGCAACCTGATCGGTTACGATGGCAACCGGATCGGTTGCGTTTTGACCAAGTGCCCAGCCGGATCCGGTTACGGGTTACGACCGAATGGCTGGGTGTTTTTTGATTTGACTTTTGTTGACTTTCTGCTTATACGCTTCATTCTTTGCTTTCGCTGATGATTTCCAAGGCAAAACTTGATCTTCCCTTGCTGTAGATACTTAGAAATCATTGTGCTTCCCAATCATTGAGTCCAAAAGCTTCCTTGCTCGACTCCCTTCTTCAGAATCTTCCAAATGTGCATAAAAACTTCATTTCTTCATCATTCGTGATACCTGGCTACATATACATTCACAATATGCATCTTTTGCACTTTTGCAACAGTTATGAGTAAATATAGCCGATTATCATGCACAAAACCAACATTAACGCTACTAAAAACATGTTCATTTTACGCGTTATCAAATTCCCCCACACTTAAGCTCTACTCGCCCTCGAGTAGGTCTAACATTAGCAAAGATTGATTTCAATGGTCTTGACACTATGGTTCCAAAAATGTAACAATCATCCCAAAAGAGATAATCATTGTTTTGCTTTTAATATGTGAAAACTTTTAAAAATGAACCAAACACTTTAGATAACATAACTAGAACACCTCACGAATGATTTTAAGAATTCACTCAACACTCATATATTGATGGGTATATGTAAATCACTCAATGCCTAGTCATGATCAATGCTTTTTACCATAAGCTTGTACAAGTATCAAAACAAAGAAAATAAATTCATCAAAGAGGGCTTTTATTCGGGTTATATCGTTAAGGTTAAGGGTTCATAAAGGTATGGATAAGGCATGGGATGGTTTATGAAATTGGTGTTAAAAGAAAATAAAGTCAAGTCTAAACCTCCATGTTGCTAGCCATCATACAAACCACAACCCCGTAAATGATTATTTCACCTCTTCAAATATCGATCTCCGCAAATATGTATAACTCAATTTAGCTCATTGGCTAATCAATATCCTTCATATAGCACATTGGCTATAACCATCTTTTTTTTTTCTTTTTTTTTAACCAAGTTCCCCCACACTTAGTGTCAGCATACACAAAAAAAAATCGAGAAAGACGTCTCCTTCATCTATGATGGATAATGGTACATACTACAAACAAAGTGTAGCTTCTTCATAATCATCAAAAACAATCCAACATTCCAAACAACTAGCAACAAACCATTAGACATGACAAGAGTTGGCTAAAGTTTAAAGTGTAAAATCTTTTTGTATTTTTCTGGATGTAACAAATGAAAAGATTGGCTCAAAAGGGTATACTAAGGGTATCTAGTGCTAAAGATGAGCACTAACAAATGGGTCCATATAAAGGTGGTTAACTAACCGATGTGGTTAGCTAATATATCATTAGATGTAAAATGGAAGGCCATTTGGGTTAAATCCTAAGATGCCTCTTATCATTTGAACATATTTATATCACTCGAAAGTGATTTTAACCGTAATGCATAACTAGTACAAGTTCTAGAATCGACATAATCACCGGCACACTCATAGCAAATATAAAACAAAAGATGTGTTTTATACAAAAAGAAACCTCACAATTGCGTGGAAAAAGGCTATTATGCATGCTAGAAAATGCTATCGAATCCAAAATGAATTACTTCCGTAATTTGGTTCAAATCCAAAATTTTTCAAAAACTTCATTTTACCATTGAAATTCCCAAGTTGTTTTAAAATATTTATCAATAATGCGTGAAAACAACTAGACCATCAAGGGCGAATTCCTTCTAATCACTTGAATTCAAAAGTAAAAAAAATCTAAGAAGATTAAAAATGCGTATCATTTTTCCTATTTTCTTCCCTCCCCCATACTTAAGTTTTGCATTTTCCTCAATGTAATAAAATGAACTTCAAAGTAAAGAAAATGGGAAAAAGAAATAGTTAAAAGATACCACAAGATAGAATATGCAATACGCATATTGGGTCATAAGAAAGCATGTGAGTCATCCAACTCCAAATATTTGACCATCAATAATCTTCCGACACATCCATCCTGCAAACAAAACTGCAAAACACAATACACAAACAAAACAAAACAAAACAAATGCAAATGCTACTAAAAACAAAATAAAACCAAGCAAAATATAATAATATCCTAAAGAAATAGTTTAAGAAGATATAAATAACATTGTTTAACACATCATAACCATTGTCTTTGAAACCATAATTCACGAATGATCCATGATCACTCGTCGTCCTCGCTCATCTCGTCACCTTCTTCATCATCATACTCATCATCATCATCACTTTCAGTTACGTAGTTTTCGTCTATAATCTCCGAACGAACTCTCCTCTTCTTCTTCTTTCCTCCAACTCCTGATGACGATCCTCCAACATCATAGCTTGCTCCACCAACCTCAGGTAATCGACCATATGGGGGTACTGGATCAGGAAATGGTGCGTACCCAGGATATGGATACGGATAGGGTCCAGGATAAGAAGTGTAGGGGAAAGGATATGGTGGAACATTGGGTGGATTGTAGGGTGGTAACTCATAATTGGCTTCTTGAGCCATGTGTTGAAAGATAGGCATTGAATAATCATTGATGTAGTTGTTTCTCAACATCATCGAGTCTCTCCACACATCCCTACATTGAATCTCATCTAAATGTCGGTTCCACTCTCCCCAACCTGAATCAAAACTACTGGACGTACCCGCTTGCACGTTCTCCATTGGTATACTTCCCTGCTGTTGTGGTGGTTGTTGTTGTGGCTGAGGCTCAATCCATAACCCCAAGGTTTTCAATCTCCTATTCAAAGCGTTACCAAAACCTTGTGCAGTCCACATCTCACTATACTTTGGCTCTCCACACTTAGCCAATTCCTCCTCAACATAATACCCAAGATTCTTTGCTAACTTCGTCACAAAATGTCCTCCACAAATATGGCTATTGCTCTTGATTCCCGGGGCCCTCCTAGACAAATACTCGGCTATCTGCCAAACTGCATTACCGTCCTTAGTTTCTTCTAGCAACATCATAACCCATAAGTCCAGTTTCTGACATTTGTCCCTGCTTCCATACCTATTAAACGGCCCGGTCACTATCAACTTGTGAAGTATCATCATTAATGGATTCCTGACGGTCGATGCATTCCTCCTAGCGCAAGAAGGATCTCCCACTCGATTCCAATAAGCGGGAATACTAGGATAGTCTTTTTCAAACCTCCGAAGACTCGAAAAGTGAGCTTTAAATAACCGATGATTAACCTCATGTGGCTCATACAAACCAAGAGCCACGCCAAAAGCCGGAAAAGTGTAAGCATGATCCCTTCCACAAAGCCTAAACCAAACACAAACTTCTTTCATCAAGTTCCGAACATTCACCTTTCTTTCAAAATACATGGTTGAAAAGAACTCCATACACCATTCTCGATAAACCTCTTCATTGACGCTAAATGCTCTTTCCCATGACAAATCATTGAACGAATCACCATCCCCTGGATACACATAAGATGTCTGCATCATTCCTCTCAACTCATCTTCACAATCACATTCCGCAAACAAATCCCAATCAATCACCCTCGGAACCAAACATGTCCTATGTTTCAATTTTGATAACCTTACCCGGAAAGCATGTTTCTCTCCATCGGTGAGATCTTTGAACTTTAAGTTGGCATTTGCTTCCGTCTTCAAGCTATACTTGACTTTCTTCTTCTCGTTCCTTTGACAAAACTTTGTAACAAGCGGGTTCATTGGAATCGCCTCCTCGCTTGAGCTACCTACAACAATTCTCTGTAGAAATCATAAATATAAGACCATATAAGAGTGTTAGAACAAACAAGAAGGTTCATGGAACCCTTTAAGATCCACTTCAAAATTTCAAAAATTTCCAACACAGAAACCGTAACCGGATTCGGTTGCAGAGCAGCCGAATCGGTTACTCTTTTGCCAAATCCAACCGCTCGGTTGTACTGCGCAACCGGATCGGTTATGCAATCTGCATAAGGCTTTTGCCTTTTAAACCCTTATTCACTCGAATTTCTAAGTCCAATCCACTCCTAGATCGCATTCTATCATCCTCAATGATTTCTACATCCTTGAATTACTCTAAATTTTGCTTTCCAAACCTCAAGTCATCACACATTCATCATCTTAGAACTCAACTTGATAAAACCTATATTCTTCAATCATTAGTTCTAATCAATAATGTGGCATCTATTACTCACAAAAACACATCATCTACCATTAGGAATCACCAATTGCATCTTAACTTGATTCACATGCACAACCTAATCAAATCCGAAAATTCAATCATCTAATACTCATTCCATGGTGAATCAATCACTATAATTCTTTTTGCAATGCATTCCTATATCAATTACCCACTCAATCCAAAAATATCACAACTTAATTCGAATTATAACAAAAACCCCCAAATTGGTGACCTAATATTCAATTCGAATCAAATACTCTAATTAAACCTTAATTGAGTTAATTGAATGTAGATGCTTACTTGTTTGGGTGCCATGATGTCTTCCTACAACTTAAACAATCTTCAATTAGCTTTTCTTGGACGAATTTTGCAAAACCCAGCTGGGAATTAATGTGTGTGTGTGTTTTTTCTGGAAAAGTGAATTTTTGGTATATATACTTGTATGCAACTGGTTCAGTCATGGACACAACCGTTTCGGTTTGCATTTTGCCAAATTTTGTATTTTTCTATGTTACTTAGGCATTTACCCTCCAAGCAACAAATTTTTTACTCAAAAATCCTGTTAAAGATTCACACAACATTCATCCACCATTTGAAAATTTCAACAATCATCCAATCTTAAAACTCAAATCATCATTCTTATGAACTAAACCAAAACTCAACTAAAACTCATAGTCATAATGCATTAACCAAATAACTTCAATCATAGAAATAAAAATGAAAGTAAAACTGAAATAAGAAATAAAAATCCTAAATGCATCAAATCAAAAAGAAATAAATAGTTCATGAAGTTCAAGCAAATAATTGCTTGTTTATTACGGTCCCTTTTCTTCTCCTTAGAATTCCTCGAAATACTCTTGTCTTAGGATGTCCTCGCTTTGAAATTTTCCGGTTAACTCACGGTAGGTTTCAAAAGTTTTGAACTTCCTCATGAATCTTCTTCCGTCCGGACAAAGTATATCGAACTTAACATGCCAATCTCCATCTCCAGCTTTTCTCTTGTAAATGCCCGACCCTTCGGGTTTCCACTCCAAATTCTTAAGTTGCACCGGTAAAGAACCTAAAAAGTCAGTCAACTTCTTGTAGACTAGTATGTTTTTGAATGGGTTATAGAAAGCTTCTACCGCCAATGCACGTTCCATTTTGTCCTCTATATCAAAATAAGGCGGAGCTAATGGTCCAAACATTGGGTTTCCTTGGTTATCACGTCCCACTTCAAAATACGTCAAATCATCATTTGCTTCCATGAACTCCAAATCCTCCATAAATTCCAAAGTCGGTCCTCTTGGTTTCGGATAGTATGTTTGCTTTGAAATACCATCATCAATAGTCATAGTGCCTCTTCCCATGTCTATAATTGCACCACAAGTTCGTAGAAATGGTATCCCCAATAGTAGTGGTAAAATTTTGTCCACCGGAATATCTAGGACAAGGAAATCGGCCAAATACGATTGATAGCCAATTTGCACTCTCACATTCTTTACTTCTCCCATTTCTTTCGCTTGAGAATTATCCGCCATAGTAAGCTTCGAATGATTAGGTTGCGGATTACTTAGACCTAAAGTCATAAACAATGGATAGGGCATCACATTAACACTTGACCCCGTATCGGCTAAAGCATAAACTGGTGTAGTCCCATTCACTTTTATTGGTAACACAAAATTTCCCGGATCCTTTTCCTTCCTTGGCATGCCTCTAAAGAAAATTCGATCTCGCTCCTCCTCCGTGAGATTCTTATCTTCCAATCTAGCCCTCGCTAGCATTACCGCATCCAACTTCTTACGGTAGAGCACGTAATCTTGAAGTACCTCTATCACCGGTTTCTTTTCATTTAGCTCAAGAAACTTTTGTTCTAGGTTTTCTCAAATAGCTTCTTTTTGTTTGTCGGTTAAAGGTTTGAAAGTGTTTGTAGTGGGAGGTGATGATGGTGTGTAATCATTTTTGGTGGTGGTTGTTGTTGGGGTTAGTTTGTTTGATGAAGTTTTCTTCCGATTTGCTTTCCCCATTTTAACTACTTCCACATCTTTCTCCTCCATGTTGGCACATACTTCCACTAACATCTCATTCATTTCTTTTTCTTCCTCCAAATCAGTTATATTAATCCTCATTTCTCCCAATGCAAAATCAAGCTTACACTTGGTAGTTACAAGAAAATCCCTACCAAAACACACATTGGGTTCATCCGAATTCCCTTCTTCTAACACAACAAAATCTGTTTCAAAAATGTGACCATGAATATTGACTTTAAGATTTTTAACCATCCTTCTTCCATATGCTTCATAGTCCAAACGTACATGACCAATTTCGTCAAGAACCTTCTCCAAAATGTAGTTTTCTCCATAAGCCATATTAAGTTGCGCGTCCCAAGCACTTACTCCTTCTACGCTGCAAGGCGTACCAAACCTCATGAATGGCGAATCATACACCGTTAAAGGTGCTTGTGTGAACACTACGACCCTTTCCTTCTTGGGAATTTGAACTTTGTTTTCACCCGTTTCCTCCATATTAACTGTATCAATCCCCAAATATTTCTTACTCTCTTCCAATATACCTCCAATCTTTTCCAGCGAACTTCCGGTATCCTTGACCATTTCGTCCAAGTTACGAAGGTATTCCGAGATTCCACTCAAACTATCCATACTAACTAGACAAACTAAAACAAAACAAAGCAAAACAAAATCCGAACTATTAGCGTTAGAGTTAGTAAAAACAAGAACAAACTATAGAAACATATACTAAACAAGTTAAGATACTTAACAAAACTAAAAACATAGGTTAAAACTCAAAATCTAAAAATCATAAAAAATATTACCCCAGAAACTCTAACCGGATTCGGTTGGCTCACCAACCGAATCGGTTGATTGAAATAACTAGACCAAGTGATCAAACCGGATCCGGTTGCGGGTTGCAACCGAACGGCTGGATCGACACCAAAAAAAATATATATATATATTTTTTATAAAAAAACAGAATTTAAATGCAATTAAGGAATCATTAAGATGTACTAAACTCTAATTAATAAAAACTCTTCATAAACCAATAATTTAATATATTTATAAAACCATTAAACTAAAAACTTAATTAACTACCAATTAAAATCTATCATTAAAATAATTAAACCATATAACTGAAAAGTTACTATAAAAACTGAAATTAATCTAAAACTTAATTAACTAATAATTAACAAATGTAAATAAAATGTAAACAAATCTAAGAAATCATTAAACTATAAGACATAATCTGCAAATAAAATCTAAAATGACAAGAATTACTCTAGGAACTATAACACAAATAACTAAGTAAACTAGAACCATGAAATCGAAAATGAAAATCTTTCTCAGAAACTCTAACCAGATTCGGTTGCAAAACAACCGAATCGGTTAGCTTTTAACCAAAACTTTTTTTTTTTTACTTTTCAACAAATTCAATTCCAATACTACCAATTTTACAGAAAATCAAAGAAAATCCCCGGCAGCGGCGCCAAAAACTTGATGTGCTACGTGTGGTGCAAGTTTTAAAAATTTATAAACACGATTTAACCGTCTAACCTATTAACACATACGAGCAAGTATACTCGTCCGTTATAGCAAAGTTTGGTAAGTCGAGATCGTCCCAAGGGATTTTGTGTTTGAAACTGTTTTGTATGAAAAGATTCCAACAAGAAAGCTTGTCAAGGCTTCCTCAAATATTTATGTTATAGCGAAATTCAATAATAAAAAATATATATACTTGTGTGTAGTCTATAATCAATCATAAATAGTGTTCATGAAGGTTTGGTGTATACTCTTGATGTGATGCACAAATCATAAGCAAATGATCTCCAACCATGGTATATGTTTGTAAAAATCATTCTAAGAACAAAAACATTTAGGTAATCCTTTCGGTCCTTATCCTAATGATTATTCTTTAGAAAATCCATTTGTTTGCAACATGTTCTTATTAAACTTGTTCTTACGAATCTTTCGACCCTTTCATGATGAAAATGCTCCTAGTCTTGTTTTAATAAGCAAACATGGTGGTTGTCAATCATCATATCCCCATACTAGTTTGTCACTCAACTTTTTGGAATAAAACACAAGAGAAATCCTTTCAGTCCTTTTTGTTAAAACATGTTTTATCAACAAATCATACCAAGACTAGTATTTTTCCAACAAACTCATTTAAACAAGATCATATATACATGCATCACATTTTGAGAACACTAATATGATTAACTACATCCCAACACACAAGTATATCCCAAAACTACTCCATGATAATAATAATAACTAAACACAAATCATAACAAAGTAACTCAAATAATTCAAGAGAATAGAAATCCATAACAAAGTTCATAGAATACCTAAACTTTTGTGATTACAAGAATTAGAATTCGTGGATTGTAGCAACCACGTGCCTCCAATCACCTAGATTCACCGTATAACTCCAAACTACCAAAACTATGGATGAGAATTGTTCCATCCTTGCTTCTGGACATTTTGGTACTAGACTTTTGGGCTTGATAAAAATGATTGGTGTTAGTTTTGGTGTAAACTAATACTCTTTTGGTTGTGTCACACCTAGTAAACTAGGACTAGGTTCATTATATAGCCTCAAATGCTTGCTCAACTGATAAAAAACGTTCCCAACAAGTTAATATCAAGAAATGATCGGCCTCCAATGATTATGGGGAGTTAAGGCAACAATAAATTCAACTTTGTGTAACTGCAGTGCATGCAACCGGATCGGTTATGATGGCAACCGGATCGGTTGCGTTTTGACCAAATACCCAGCCGGATCCGGTTACGGGTTACGACCAAACGGTTGGGTGTTTTGCTAATTTTACTTTTTGTTGACTTTCTGCTTATACGCTTCATTCTTTGCTTTCGCTGATGATTTTCAAGGCAAAACTTGATCTTCCCTTGCTGTAGATACTTAGAAATCATTGTGCTTCCCAATTATTGAGTCCAAAAGCTTCCTTGCTCGACTCCCTTCTTCAGAATCTTCCAAATGTGCATAAAAACTTCATTTCTTCATCATTCGTGATACCTGGCTACATATACATACACAATACGCATCTTTTGCTCTTTTGCAACAGTTATGAGTAAATATAGCCGATTATCATGCACAAAACCAACAATAACGCTACTAAAAACATGTTCATTTTAGGCGTTATCAAGCCATGAGATCTTCTATAAATCTCATTAGGACACTTTCAATCAAGACTCTCTGTTTCACACAATGTGGAAAGAGAGATTATATCTTATGAGTCCTACGCATTATCCTTGTGGTATTGCCAGAACATCTGAGTGATATACAAACATATTCACAATGAAGATGGAAAGCCTTCTGGAGCCAACATCAAACAAGCTCCTGGTGGGTGGCATGTGAGATCTATCCAATAGATCAACCATGTGACAACTGAACATAAACAATGGGGCGATTCAATCTTTTGAATCAATCTTGGTTCAGGTTATGGATTGACGGATACCTTTGAAAAACCGGTCGTTGTGCTTAAAAACTCTTTACTTTAGCACATTGACTGTGTACAAATATTTCAAATTAAAAGGTGTTTATGATTGATAATTGATTTTCATTAAAACCTTCGTGGTATTACAAAAACAATTTCTATTGAGCGGTACACGATTGTTTTTTCAAATCTCTTTTCATCAATCAGTGAATCTCTATTCGCTGGTTCACTCACTCTGTGTTGTCTTCTTTGAGACGTTCCGTTTTGAGAACAGCTAGAACAGCTGTGAAACCCTGTCAAGGAAATTCTTCGGAATTATACCTGATCACGATTAAAAGGTGTTTATGATTGATAATTGATTTTCATTAAAACCTTCGTGGTATTACAAAAACAATTTCTATTGAGCGGTACACGATTGTTTTTTCAAATCTCTTTTCATCAATCAATGAATCTCTATTCGCTGGTTCACTCACTCCGTGTTGTCTTCTTTGAGACATTCCGGTTTGAGAACAGCTAGAGCAGCTGCGAAACCCTGTCAAGGAAATTCTTCGGAATTATACCTGATCACGATTAAAAGGTGTTTATGATTGATAATTGATTTTCATTAAAACCTTCGTGGTATTGCAAAAACAATTTCTATTGAGCGGTACACGATTGTTTTTCAAATCTCTTTTCATCAATCAGTGAATCTCTATTCGCTGGTTCACTCACTCCGTGTTGTCTTCTTTGAGACGTTCCGGTTTGAGAACAGCTAGAGCAGCTGCGAAACCCTGTCAAGGAAATTCTTCGGAATTATACCTGATCACAAGCAGTACTTGTACTGATCAACGGGGAATCGTAGGCCGTGTACCTCAATTCAACGAAAGTGATCAAAGACATTTTTCGTGCGCTTTATTGCTAACTGTTGTATGCAGGTGCGCCCGACGTTTGCAGCCGATCAGAATGAAGCGGTCAATCCATAGCCGCATGCTCACACAACACATTCATTTCTAAAGAAATCATGATTAAGTGCATCAATGATTCTGATATTTTCACTCCATGCTTCTGCTACGCTGCTGCCAATATCATGAATCAACGAAATCTTCCGCTACTCTGATGAGAATATATCATGATCCAGAATGTGAGCATGTCGGTCCAAATGTCACAACATCACATAATACCAACACCACAATGGATGAGTCAGAGATTTATGATTGCTGATGATCTCAAAGCTGGCTTGTTGGGTTTTAGGTTCCTTGGATTTGATGAGACAAAATAAATACAAGAATGAAACAAAGGGACTTAAAGTGACAAAGATGAAACCTACAAAAAGATGGAAGGACTTGCTTGCAAAAGAAGATTTATTATTTAGTCCTTCGTAGTATTTTGTAAACCCTAATCCTCTAGTATATAAAGAGGACATGGGGTGTAGGTTTTAATAATATATAAGTCTTCCATAATGTAGTCTAAAGGTGTGTGTGTGTGTGTGTAACCTAGACGTGTAGTTTATTGTAAACGTCTAGGTTAGTTGTTTACCTCCAAGATCTAAGGTGTCTTAGATCCCTGTTACAGTTAGGTAACACGTATTATTCTGATCAAATAATATTTGGAGGAGATTGGGTGAAAGTAAAACCTTGTGTCAATAATAATGATGTTTTGATTTATTCTGCTGTGCATCTTATTGTTATCATTGTTATTGTTAAACCCTAGAAGCTCAAAACGATCTCAAGGAGTCTTATCAAACTCCAAAATTGGTATTAGAGCTTGGGGAGCTATTTACCTAGGGATTCGCAAGGTTTCTTGGCGAAAAAGAATGAAGAAAATCGGATTTATGCAGAATTCGCAACTTTTCTGCAGCACTGTTTTAAAAACGCGATAACTTTTTCGTTAACAGTTGGATCATAACGAAATTTTCGGTGGACGTTCTCTATATATTCATCTAACTTTTCACTGAAGGGATTGTCAATTGGAGCTTTCAGTAAAAAGTTATACTATGTTGAAGTCTGCTGCTGAAGGGTTTTCAGAAATTCGATTTTTTTTTGGTTTTCGTGCATATTCAACTTCTTGAATTTGTTTTACTTGTTCTAATTCTTGATGGAGGTTGTTTATACGTTGTGTGGTGTTTATGATTCATGGTTAGAAGCAGCTTTCCTAGTGTTTTTACGAAACCACTTATAGTGTTTTCTGAAACCACTTCTGAAACCACGGATAGTGTTTTCTGAAACCACTTCTGCAACCACGGATAGTGTTTTCTGAAAGCACTTCTGAAACCACGGATAGTGTTTTCTGAAACCACTTCTGCAACCACGGAAAGTGTTTTCTTGACACCACTGCTAGTGTTATCTCAATTCCACTGCTGGTGTTTCTTGCGTTATTCGTTTCTGCTGATGAGGTTTTGGAATTGAGGGGAAGCTGTACATGTTTTTGGTATTGAGATATTTGATGACACACACATGGATTATTGGTTCACACACAGGAGGTTTTTGGTTAATTTGTTCTTAAAGGTTTTAAAATGCTCGTTTTTGGGATTTATTGACTAGTTGATTACGAAGACGGTTGAATATCACTAATTTGATGTTGTAGTTGAGTTTCATAGGTTTGTGTTCTTATCATATCTCAAAGTGGGTGTTACACTTTGGAGATAACTTGTTCGTGCTTAAAGGATGTTGACGAAGACTTGCAAAATCTAGTTTTCATAGGTCAAGGGGTGGATGGATGAAGACCTAGTTAACTATCACTTAAAGGAGTTACATTGTAGTGCTCAGTGTCTCATTGAAGATGAGGATTTTGTCAAGAGATTGCGGTCTACTTATATGGTGTTAGTATAAGTTTGGAGTTACGTGGATAGTACAAGACATAAGACACAAGTTTGGGTTATTTTACTTCTTCATCAAATTCGTTATACTTGGTTTTCTTCACAAGTAATCATTACATAGAGCTTACTGATTTGAAGAATCATTTTCATGCACCACTCAAGGGGAAGTTTCTACTGCTTATATTCTCTATTTGTTGATAACAAAAAGGGGAAGAAATATTGGAGTGCGATGGCATGGATTAAGGGGAAGATAAAGGAAGACAAGATTTGTTTCATTTAGGGAGATGTTTACATCTCAACTTCTGCTACTTCGTCTAAGGAAGTTCGTACACGACTTTGTTTGTTTTGTCATCATCAAATAGGGGAAGATTGTTGGGTTTTAGGTTCCTTGGATTTGATGAGACAAAATAAATACAAGAATGAAACAAAGGGACTTAAAGTGACAAAGATGAAACCTACAAAAAGATGGAAGGACTTGCTTGCAAAAGAAGATTTATTATTTAGTCCTTCGTAGTATTTTGTAAACCCTAATCCTCTAGTATATAAAGAGGACATGGGGTGTAGGTTTTAATAATATATAAGTCTTCCATAATGTAGTCTAAAGGTGTGTGTGTGTGTAACCTAGACGTGTAGTTTATTGTAAACGTCTAGGTTAGTTGTTTACCTCCAAGATCTAAGGTGTCTTAGATCTCTGTTACAGTTAGGTAACACGTATTATTCTGATCAAATAATATTTGGAGGAGATTGGGTGAAAGTAAAACCTTGTGTCAATAATAATGATGTTTTGATTTATTCCGTTGTGCATCTTATTGTTATCATTGTTATTGTTAAACCCTAGAAGCTCAAAACGATCTCAAGGAGTCTTATCAAACTCCACATGGCTCAAAACTCATTATCACGTGGATCAGATAAAGACCTCCACTTGGATTAACCAAACATGAAATAATGAAGAATCAATGACTACGAGCTTTAGAGCAAAGAACTTTAACAAGAATCCAAGAACAATTTTAATGTAATATTAGTTTGTATTCACTGTATTTTTGAGGTGACCACCCTTAGGGGGAGATTGTTAGCATTTAGAAAATCCAGTCATTAAAGAGTCGGTCACCTTAAGTATATGTAATTGTTAGAAAGCTCGTAGTCGTAGATTATTTAATGTTAAGTAGTATTTAGTTAAGTGACACCGTGAAGGACAGACGGGTCTTTACCCACTTGTTAGAGATACGAAAATCCGTCTAACAAAGAAGTTTCGGTCACTCGAAGATCGATGAAATTTGGTTTATGTTTTCTAGTTCGTTTATACATGTATTTAGAAGTAACGGGTCGAAAGTTAGAAAAGCCCAAAGACTAGGCCTTATGGCCTGTTTTTGTACAAGGGTTTTTATTCCCTTTGTGTTTCATTTTTTCTAGTAGGCTACGTATTTTTTTGTCAGTACACACAATTTAGGGTTTGTAGCCACCATTTATTTTCTTTCAATCAAGTTCTTTAAATGTTTAATCTTCTTGGCATTGACCTTGTTTTTTCTATGTCTCTCTTATGATTAACGTATGATCTAAAGACCATCAATTGGTATCAAAGCCAAAGTGATTGATTGATTTTCGATTTCTACAAAAAAATTTTAGGGCTCGGTTTTTAATTTTTTTTTTGTATCAATTTATCAACACTAAAACACACCTTGTAATCAACAATCACTCACGATCAGGTCATTTAGTTAATCCCTAATCAATGGCCATGAATGAAGAAATAAGTGCGGCAGGTACTGATACACGTCCACCCATGTTGGTTGAAAGTGATTTCGATTCGTGGAAAATTCGTATTCACAGGTACATTCGAGGCAAACTTCATGGCAAGCTTATCTGGAACTCGATTCAAAATGGACCTTCACCACATCCTATGATTACTGATGCTCTACCTGCTGGTCAAACTGGTGTGCCAATACCTAGGAATAAACTAGATTCAGAGTTCACACCTGAAGAAAACAACCTTGAAATGGCTGACACGCAAGCTGAAATCATTCTCAGTCAAGGACTCCCACGTCACATTTTCAACATTCTAAATCAGACAAGTACTGCCAAAGAGATTTGGGATAATGTGGAGTTACTCATGCAAGGATCAGGACGTACTGTTCAACAAAAGAAGGAAGACTTATTTGATGAGTACGAACGCTTTCGTGCCAATGGAAACGAGACGATTCATGAATATTTTGTGCGTTTCCACAAGCTAATAAATGACATGAAGCTTACACAGCTAACTATTCCGACTCATCAGATGAACACAAAGTTTGTCAACAACCTTCCATCTTATTGGGGTAAGTATGTGACTAGTGTCAAGCTGAACATGGATATCTCGACTGTTAGCTATGTTCAAATATACACTCATCTCAAAGCTTACGAGCCTCATGCTCAAAAGACTCTTAAGAAACAAGAGCATTCACCAAGCATTGTTGACCCACTGGCTTATGTTTCTCACACCTCTCCTCCTACTGCTTTTCCACCAACCTCACCTCCAACTCAACAACCAGTTGTTCAGTCTCCGAATGACGCAATGATGGCCACTATGACTCAGATTGCAAATCTTTTAAGTGGTTTCCAACAACAGTTTCCTCCTACCAACAACCAGCTCCGGACATCGTCCAATCCAAGGAGTCATGCTACGGTGCATGACGGGCAAATAGTCACGAAACCGTTCAAATAAGAGCCAGGAATGTTGGCAAAACAGAACAAAAGGAACTCCAGGTTATGGACAAGTGACTGATAAGCAGGGGAAGAAAGTGATCTGCTACAACTGCCGAGGTGAAGGACATGTAGCAAGGCAGTGTAATGAACCGAAAAGGAAGCCGGATTCTCAGTACTTCAAGGATAAAATGCTGCTTATGGAAGCAAAAGAGAAGGGAGCTGAATTAGATGCTGAAGCCGAAGCATTCCTAGCTGATGTGGAATGAACTGCTCCCTATGATCAATCTCTGTCATTGACTACTACAAACATGTTTCACGTCAACCATGAGGATGCTTATGATTCAGACGTGGATGAAGGCCCTAATGCTGCTGTTGCTTTCATGGCCAACCTGTCATCCACCAGTGCCAACACCAAGCCAGTCAATGAGGTACATAACAATGACAATCAACTCTGTGATAATGTAAATTATCAGTTAACACAGGAGATACACCATGAAGAACATTTAGACTCCGATGTTGAGTCTGACATTGATGACAATACCATTCCGTATCATCAATATCTTCTCGACAGCGAAGCCCAAAATGTTCCAACTGAGGTATCTGCTGAGTCATCTAATAAGATTTCTATGATTGCTATCTTAACTGACTTGCAAACCCAACTAGATGGACATGTTAAGGTTAACCAGGCACAAAGATTAGAAAATGACACGCTAAAAACTGAGCTTGTATGTTGCCAGCAAGAAATATGTCGTCTAGATACCCAACAGATCAAACTTGATCTTGAAAATCAAGTTCGCCAGGAACAAAACCTAGTTACCATGCGCAATAAGCGTAACGCTGAACTTGAGCAAGAAAACGTGTTGCTAAAATCCACTTTAAAATCCACTATTTCAAATAAAGATGAGTCAATTGCGTCTTTAAAATCTGAAATTCAAAAGGTTTTATCTGATAAAAAGGAAATTGTGGATAGTTATCTTGATGAAATGGTATGTTTAAGAAGTGCTAATAAAGTTGCAACAGAAATGCTGCAAAGATTTAACATGCCTACACAAACTATACTTATGCTTTCAAAGAAACCTAAAACAGCAACCGATGACTTGCACAGGGACATCCTAGGTAAACGCAATCCACGTGTAAGCAATCTGGCCAAACATGCTCAACCTGTCCTATATGATGGTCATGCTCTTTTGCAACCCAGCCTAAGACCTACACCTGTTGATGTATGGGATAGCGAGGATGTCTTAGTACACGTAGAGGTTAGCATGCATAAAATGAAAGAAAAACCAGGGCACGTCCAACCAGCAGGTGGCTTCTATGAGAAGCATAACGCCATTGCGTTTGTTCCTCAACAAGAACTATCTTGTGAACAGGTTTACTGGAGGTCTAGTCAAGATAGTACCCCTTCTAACTCTGTGACTCCCTTTGTTCATAAAAGTCCACCTCCTAGCCAAGTTCTTGCTAGTCTTCAAAATGTTAAAGCTGTGTTTCCCCAATTTGAGAACATTTTAAAAGAAAGAACCACTGTCAGACCGCTATATGTGAGTGAAGCGTGTTATGAATACGCAAGAGAGTTTGCTATGCAATAGATTATCCCTTTTCTTGATTATTTCAAGCAACATGTGCAAACTGCTGATGACACCATAGTAAAGGAAGTAGCGGAATTTAAGGAGATTCACTATGCGTTGAAGATGAGCATGAACGAAGTGTTCTTGAAATCAAGAGCTTGCACATAGAGAAGAAAAATATTTTAATTCAAAATGAATGCTTAAATGCTAAATGCTTAGAAAAAGATATATGCTCTATTGTGATGAATTCTGATATAGTTGTGCCCCCTAGTTCGAATTGCCTCTGCGAAGAACTTAGATCTGCATGCGATAGGGAACACACTAAGGTTCTTGAACTTGAAGCTGAGATTTTGAAACTGCAAAAGATGGTCAATACTTCTGAAAAACGAACTTTTCATTTACAAAAAGACCATATTGATTTACAACTTAAATATCAAAGTCAAAAACAATGCATAGACACTTCCAGTGCGTCAAATGCAATTTTTGAAATTAACAAGTTACGAGATCAGCTTCGAGGGAAAGAGGACACTATCAGAAATTTAGAAGCCCAGACTAACATCATGAAGGTGTTAAATGCAGGTTCCACTGTAGGTAATTTTGATAAGCAGCCTTAGAAAAGAAATGAGCTGACTAGTAAAGATGTTGTCACTTCTCTTAGGATTAAGAATGATGGGTATAAGGTAGAAAATACTAAATTGAATCGACTTTATCTAGAATTGTCGACAGCAAATATCCACCTTCGTACTAAAACCTCTGAGAAGATAGCGCCTAAACTGCTGAGATTGCCAAATTCAAACCTAGTGTTAGTGGACCTAGGACAACCGTGACACCTAAAGTACTTGATCCAGGTATGTATGCCATTATACCATGACATACATCGTCCCACCAAAACGAGACAATTGGGTTAAACCGACCCCATTGCCAAAGAAGAAGCAAGTAACGTTGTTGTAGCACCCCCAGACCTTCACCCAAACCCACACAGACAACATTAGTGCAACCTAATAAGAAACCTAAGTTTGGTGCCTCTGTCTACAGGAATAAAACCCACTTCTGGAGCCAGCAAACATGTGCCTAAGAGTGTCCCTCAGAATCATAGAACCTTGCCGGCTACACGTGCGAAAGCGACGAGAGTAGAAGAGCACCCTAGGAATTTGAATAAAAAGAATCGTGTTGATTCTCATTTGAATGCTAAACGTTTTGTTTCCATTTCCAATTTGAACACTGTTTGTGGTGCATGTAATGACAATTTGTTTTTTAATAAATATAATACGTGTATGGATACTTGTGATCAAACGGTGAATGTCAAACACAACCAGACTACGCGTACTATTCACCAAACCAAGAAGGTTTGGAAACCAATTAAGAAAGTCTGGATTCCCATTAGCACGACTGTTGCTCATGCTAAAACTCAGTGGAAGCCCACTGGTAGGCATTTCAAACTGTGTGATATCACTATGATTCAGGAAACCAGTGTAGAGCCTTTAGAACTTTCCCCGAGCGCTAAGTTCTAGTCCCAATGCTTCTATGATATCTCAGTTATCTAATTGTCAACCAATTTTTGCTGTTATCTAACCGGATGAGTAAGGGCATCCTATCACAGGATATATATTTGGGTTTTTGCAGGTAATTCAGATTGTTCTCTGGTACTTAGATTCAGGATGCTCACGACACATGACTGGTGATAGAGCTCGACTTATCAATTTTGTGGATAAGTTTATTGGTACCTGCGATTCGGCAACGATGAATTTGCTAAGATAGTTGGTTATGGTGATTACAAACTGGGCGACACTATCATCTCTCGAGTCTATTATGTTGAAGGACTCAAGCACAACCTATTCTCAGTTGGACAATTCTGTGATGGTGGTTTAGAAGTTGCATTCCGACAACACTCTTGTCACATCCGCAACTATGACATGGTTGATCTACTCCAAGGATCGCGGACTACCAACCTGTACACCATCTCTCTAAATGATATGTTGTCAGCTTCTCCAGTTTGCTTGCTAACAAAAGCCTCGTCTACAAAGTCATGGTTATGGCATCGTAGATTAAATCATCTAAACTTCGGGACCCTGAATGAATTAGCCCGGAAAGATCTAGTACGAGGATTACGAACTGAAATATGACAAGGATCGTCTGTGTCCATCTTGTCAACTTGGGAAAAGCAAGAAGGCAACCCATCCACTCAAGACGGAAAACACCAATACTGAAATTCTCAACACACTTCATACGGACCTCTGCGGCCCCATGAGAATGGAGAGTATCAACGGAAAGAAATACATCTTGGTGATAGTGGACGATTACACCAGATTTGGTTGGGTGAGATTCTTACGATCAAAAGATGAAACTCCTAGAGCAATTGAGAAGTTTATTGTGCAAACACAGCGTGCCCTCAATGCCACTGTTCGTGTTGTCCGAACAGATAATGGAACGGAATTTCTCAACAAAACAATCGACGGATGGTTTGAGAAAATTGGAATTACTCATGAAACAAGCGTACCTCGGTCTCCACAACAGAACGGCGTTGTCGAACGACGGAACCGAACTCTTATGGAAGCTGCTCGAACAATGCTTATATTTGCCAAAGCTCCGTTATTCCTATGGGCAGAAGCTGTAGCCACTGCGTGTTATACTCTTAACCGATCTTTAATACACACACTACACGGCAAGACCTATTACGAGTTGCTGAAAGGTAAGAAGCCTGAGTTAAAATACTTCCGAGTATTTGGATCTCTGTGTTATCCCACCAATGACTACGATGACGTGGGTAAGCTCAAGGCGAAAGCCGACATAGGTATATTCGTGGGCTATGCACCCACTAAGAAAGCGTACAGAATCTACAACAAACGAAAGCGCAAGATTCAAGAAACCATTCATGTGACCTTCGATGAACTTACCGAAGGAATGACGTCTGGTCATCACAATTCAGGCTGCGCACCCAGTGAACTTCATGCTTTACAATCAGGACGCAGCCGTTCTGATCTAGTGAATGATCCTCCAACACCCAGTGTCCCACCTACAGAGAAACAGGTAGACGATTTGTTTCAACAATGGTTTGACGAAGCGGAGGAGATCCCACCGGTTGTTCCAATGCTTCCGGTTGTTCAAATACCTCTGGTTAATGAACAAGCTGCTCAGGTACACAAGAGTGCCCATGGTTCACCCTCCTCTACACTTATCTCCGAAGGCGCTCCTAGCATTACTCTTAGTCCCTCACCTTCGCAACCTTTGCACTCTGACACTAGTGATTCGGATCCCACTACACCATTTGACCATCTTGACAGTAATTTGTTTACACCATATCTTGCTCCTGAAACCGTCTCTGAAGCATCGTCTTCTAACACTGTAGATGTCGAAGTTGCTCCTGATAATCCACTACCTCATTTGAAAAAGTGGACTAAGGATCATTCCTTAGAGAATATCATTGGCGATATCAAACGCCCCGTATCTACCAGGAAGCAACTGGAAACCGATGCACTTTGGTGTTTCTTCAACGAAATCATATCTCATGTTGAACCAAAAACTTATAAACAAGCCTTAGAGTATTCATGTTGGATTGAGGCTATGCAGGACGAGATACATGAGTTCGATCGATTGGATGTGTGGGTTCTTGTACCACGTCCGGCTAATATTCTCATCATCCCGCTCAAATGGATTTTCAAAATCAAGTTGGATGAATATGGTGAAGTATTGAAGAACAAGGCACGGTTAGTGGCGAAAGGTTATCGTCAAGAAGCTGGTATTGATTTTGAAGAATCCTTTGCACCTGTTGCACGACTCGAAGCGATCAGACTCTTCATTGCGCATGCAGCCAGTCAAAACATGGTCATCTTTCAAATGGATGTGAAAACCGCCTTTCTCAACGGCGAACTGAACGAAGTTGTATATGTTAGTCAACCAGACGGTTTTGAAGATCCAGATCATCCAACGCATGTGTACCGACTCAAGAAAGCTCTCTATGGGCTCAAGCAAGCTCCACGTGCATGGTATGACAAGTTGTCAGCGTTTTTGATCAAATCTGGATTTTCTAAAGGCGTGGTCGGTCCAACTCTCTTCACAAGGACAACAGGCAAACATATCTTACTCGTACAAATCTATGTCGATGATATCATCTTTGCCTCTACCAATCCCAAAGCATGCAAACTTTTTGCTTATGAGATGAACTCAACTTTTAAGATGTCGATGATGGGACAAATGTCTTTCTTTCTAGGTCTACAAGTTTCCCAAAATCCCAGAGGCATCTTTATCAACCAGTCAAAATATGCTCTTGAAATTTTGAAAAAGTTTGGTTTTGACACATGCACACCCATTGACACTCCAATGGCGGAGCGTCCCGACCTTGATGAGGATAGGGGAGGAAAGCTTATTGATCCTACACGTTATCGTGGTATGGTTGGCTCCCTTATGTATCTTAGTGCATCTAGACCTGATATAGTTTTTGCTGTCTGTATGTGTGCCCGGTATCAAGCAAAGCCTACCGACAAGCACCTTCATGCAATTAAACAGATCTTTCGCTACCTTCAGGGAACTATTCACTTGGGTCTCTGGTATCTGAAGGACTCCGGTTTTCAACTTACAGCGTTTGCATATGCTGACTATGCAGGTTGTCATGACACAAGGAGAAGTACGTCTGGTTCCGCTCAATTTCTTGGAAATAGGCTTGTTAGCTGGTCTTCGAAAAAGCAAAAGAGTACGGCTATCTTCACCACTGAAGCAGAATACATTGCGCTATCCGGTTGTTGCGCACAAGTCCTCTGGATGCGTTCACAACTCAGGGACTACGGATTTATGTTCAAAAAAATTCCGATGTATTGTGACAATCAAAGTGCTATTGCTCTATGTTGTAACAGTGTTCAACACTCCCGCTCCAAGCACATTGATATTCGTCACCACTTCATAAAAGAGCATGTTGAAAGGAAAGTGGTTGAGTTGTATTTCGTGGAGACTAAATATCAGCTGGCGGACATTTTTACGAAGGCTTTACCAAAAGAGCGATTCTCTACACTACTTCCACTGCTTGGGGTAAAACAAATGTCACCAGAGACTCTTAAGGAACTTCAGGATGCGTCAGTATCTATGTAACCAGGATACACATCGTCCATCCTCTGTATACTAGTGTATATTAGTTTAAAAAAAAAATTATCTTACTGTATGTTTGCGGGGGGGAATCAGTGTTTCTAACAGTTTTGCAGGTTTCTTGGACGCACTGTTGCTGATTCTATTGCTGACAGATTGAAACGACCATAATCTTCATACACAGACAGCTAGTTGTATCACTCCTGTCTCGGTTTCATGCAGGTCTAGTTTCAATAATCACTTGATATTTGTGCTTCCATTGCTCACCTCAATGATTGAGGGGGGGCTTGATTCATTTAAGTCCATTCTTGCTCAAAACCATTCAACTCTTTTCATACTTTTGATCGGGGGAGAAAATGTGACTTAAATAAAAATGGATAAATATTGATTCGATTGATTCTAATTGCTAAGTCCTGTCCTTACATGTGCAAAACACCTTTCGTATATCGTAGCACATGTGTAGGGGGAGAAAAGTGGTAATTTATTCAAAAATATCAAGGTACCAAAATCTTTGTGTTATACACTAGTATCTTGATAAATGATAAGTGACAAAGAATCTTTTGTTTCATATTTGTGTATGTGATCTTGAGGAATGCATAAGAATGAGATGTGGTAACACCAGAGTATTCTTATACTCATATGTTTGTCTTCGGATAACATCCACTAGTGAAGTAGACTTCCATACAAGTACTTGTACAAGTTTGGATTTCTCAAGGCACTTCATATCTTTCGAGATATTTTTCAAAATATCATCAGAGCATTCTGATTTAAACTTTCGTTTGTGCCCCATAAATATTTCTTAAGCACATCGAATGTTTTTTAAAATCACTTTTGCCATCGGCCTTCTACGGTACTTAATTGTATTAAGAAGTAAAACATTGTTCAGGAATTGTACGGTATAGTCAGCAGACAGTAACTGTACTGACTCACTCTTTACCATTCTATTAGTATAAATACTCATAGTGTGATTAGTCTTTGGACATCTGGTATAGAGAACAGCAAGCATACGGGAATCTGATACTTTGGTGTTAGAGACCTTAAAGGCTTTGAGCTGGAAAACCTGTCAAGAAAGTTCTTTTAATGAATTTATCTGATCACAGGTGCAGTATTCGTACTGTAATCATCGATCCACACGGAATCGGAGGTTAATGTAACCGACCAGATTGAGTATCGTCTATACTTGGTCCCTTCAAAATATAAAACCCTTCATGTGTTTACAAAAAGATTTTCTAGAACACATTAAGTGGATTTTTTTTACAAAAGATTTTTTGGTGACTAAATTATTCAAACATGGTGTATGACAACTCAAAGAATCCAATGCAAGACAAATGCTCACATATCTGAAGAAATCTAGAAAGCTTATATACTTAAAGCTTCCGTAACTCTGAGATCATCATCTTTTTCACATATTAAAGTCAAGAAGTTAGAAGAAGAAAGATCATAAAAGCTTTCAAATTTTCAGCCAATATGAGCATGTAAAAAGACCAAAGTTCAGTAAACATCAAGATGTCAAGAATTAAAGTACTACAAATGCACAAGAAGAAGAAGTCAAGTGAATTAACCCAAGAACTACGATGTTTCTCCTACTGCTATTACATTGGAATCAGCTGATTTAGCGAAAATTCTGCAACAGAAATAATGTCACTAACAGATTTGGGAGGAAGGAGCAACCTGGTTAGTGACAGATTAGTGACAGATTATGTGTCGCTAATCACCATGGGAGGAAGGAGGCGTCAAATTTGCAACTGATTAGCCACAGTTTAGTGACAGAAAAAGTGTTGCTAATTGGTATGGGAGGAAGGAGAATGCAAGGTTAGTGACAGATTTGTGACAGTCTTGTAACAGAAAAACTCATTCAAATAGCACTGCTAATCTTGTGAAAAGAAGTTTCGTCAAAAGAATTCATTCGAACAACCGGGTTTGATTCGAGCAACCTCTACTTGGGGGAGATTGTTAGAGATACGAAAATCCGTCTAACAAAGAAGTTTCGGTCACTCGAAGATCGATGAAATTTGGTTTATGCTTTCTAGTTCGTTTATACATGTATTTAGAAGTAACGGGTCGAAAGTTAGAAAAGCCCAAAGACTAGGCCTTATGGCCTGTTTTTGTACAAGGGTTTTTATTCCCTTTGTGTTTCATTTTTTCTAGTAGGCTACGTATTTTTTTGTCAGTACACACAATTTAGGGTTTGTAGCCACCATTTATTTTCTTTCAATCAAGTTCTTTAAATGTTTAATCTTCTTGGCATTGACCTTGTTTTTTCTATGTCTCTCTTATGATTAACGTATGATCTAAAGACCATCACCACTGTATGCCTGATCCACAGCCCGTAGGTGGCGATTTATGTAAGGACTATAAATACTCTCTACCTCCCAAGGTAGAGAGTTGGAGCTCATAATAATAATTTCATTTTCTCTCACTAAGTTCCCAAACCTCTAACTCTTTCTCTCTCTAAAACCTTTAAGTATACGCCTATCTTGGTTATGGTTTAGTGTGTTTATGAAATCCAATATGTTACAACCTATTATTGATCTAATCTAATATATCTAACCGAATATTTATTTATTCATATTATGGTTTATTAGATTTTATCAAATACTATACTTGCATTAGTTTTAATCCAAGAAGTGTTAGTGTTTGGTTTGATTGATATTCTTGTTTCTAAAAGTTCCTAGTTGAATGGTTTAGCAGCAAGGTTTTTGGTTTTCTGTTCATGTAATATTCAAGTTGTATCACTTGTTGATTGGTTTTAATTACGTTCTCGACTAGCTTCAATATCGGACGTATACGTTATCGGGTTTGTGTGTGATACTCATTGAGGCATTTATTTTAGGTGCTAAGTTTCGTATTGGTTTTATTGTCCGTTACTAAAGATCAATTGCCAAGCAAGGTTAGGGTTTCTTTTATCCTTTTTATTAATTAATTATTGTATTAATTAATTTTTTATTAATTACGTGTTTAACCTAATTGCAATTACTAGATCCTTATCCGCTGCGTACTCGTAGAGGTTAATTGATTAACTTGTTCTAATATCCCAACAGTGGCATCACCAGCCATCTCGTTTTTGCGATTATGGGTTACACGTTTCTTATTAATAAATATGTTTAAAAGGCTGCATGAAACCTAATTTAGTTATGCGTTTTATTTTGTTTTGACAACTATATGCAATACTTGTCAATTTTTAATAAAAACTAACTAGTCACACACAAATTAAATTATATTGATAATTAGAATTAATTTGTTAATTTAAATTACATGTTAATTAGAATTACTTTGCTAATTGGATTAAATTGTTAATTAGAATTACATGTTAATTAGAATTAATTATTTGTTAATTAGAATTATAATGATAATTAGAATTACATATTGTTTATTAAATACATAAATTGCGTAATTACTTGATAATTGAGACTGCCATGCGTTTTTATGTGTTTTTCGGCCACAAGACCCACTCAATTGCTTTTGCGATGTATGGGGCGATCTAGGTATTACACCTAGTGACGGTCTTATGGTTCTCCGTTTGGGGAAGACTCGAGAGAGAACTCGGAACAATATGTGTTTATATATTGATGTTTATGTTTATATGTTTGTGATTCCATTATGTGCATTATTGTTACTTGCTTTGACACCTAATTGTATGCAATATGGAATAATACGTATCGAAACTATAACATCAATATTGGTCTTTATTTACACGCCTAAATATCATGCTCATTGTGACTTGCTATTTGATTCGTGGAAAATCGTTTTTGTAAAATAAAGTGACCTAATATATGAAACACGTTTTCAAGAATTTAAAAACTATACGCTATGGACACTTGGAATGTACGGCTCACCCACTAGAACAAACTTAAAAGGGGGTTCAAAGAGGTGCGCACAGTCGCACCGAAAGGATGTCTAGGTTATTGCTTCAGCGCTTACCTGGTCCTCTGCCTCCATGTGCGTTCGATTGGAGCTACCGTGAACCATGATGATCACTACAGTGTCATTACCAAAAGTTTTTAAAATTAGTGCTACAAAGTTGTTTTGCATGCTTCTTTGTACACGACTTTTACCACATTTATATGTGCATACCTATTTGTTAATTTTAAGTCTATGCCATCCAACTATGAACATGTGAATTTGGATTGACTTCTCTGGTCAGACCTAAGGGCCTTTCTAACCCATGGTAATTATTTCTCACTGGTCAGACCTACGGTTATTTTTACACGTTCATACTTGGTAGACTTATATCGAGTTAGCTTGGTCAGACCTTGAACCCGAGGCATAAGATGAGAACTAAACATGCTTTTGACATTATTACTTGATACTAATGCCTTAAACAGTCTCATAAATCTAAGAGTTGCATTAATGCAATTAACGCTCGTCGCTTACCTCTTGTCCTATTTTTTTATGCACTGGTCAGACCTATGGTAATTAAGTGGGGTTGCAAGATGGATCTTAGTCTTATAAGTAATTAATTGGGTAGTTAATTCTTTTAAGAATCTAATTATCGAAAATACTAGAATTGAACTTTTTATGTTCTTATTAATTATGTTATTGCAACATAATTCGTAAACAAAGTTGTTTGTCTTTGAAAGACAAACTTAGTCTATTTTCCTAGTAAGAAGAGTGAGACTTATACCTATCTTTTCTCCTTAGTTGACAAACTAAGATAGGATTACAAATCAATGAACTCATTTATGATCTTTCATTACCCTTTTATGGTCTAGAGTTAATTGAAAGATAGAATATTTTGTGTAACTGGAAACATTGTGTTTAGAGCTACCAAAATAAATAACATCCTGCACTTGTCACGATGTATGAGTTTAAACCGCAAAGAGTAAAAGAATTACTAGCATATTTGCTAGGTAATCTTCTTGGACTCTTACTATTCCTAAAGTGCTAATTACCCTTGGGGCTATGTAGACGATAAAGGAGGAATTGCATGCTAAAGATTCAAGTTAATTGAATGAAAGAATGGCTAATCCATTGTCTACATAAGTAGAACTTCATATACTCTATTCAATACCTAAGTACATGCTACTCGTAGGCATTTGAAGAGAATAGGAAAGTATATAAAACTGATATATGCTTTCAACTGGAAATGTAACATTTACAATGTTGACAAATCCAGTGGGAGCAGTTGCATTTTTATTACTGAAATATCATTCATGTAATATTGTCAATTTCAATGGGAGCTACGGGATTTATTTCCTGTTAAGTCACCCATATCATTTCAAACTAGCTTTGAAATAATTCATTACTTTCCGAATATAAACAACCATTGCTTAAAGGAAAATTGCATTTTATTTTATCAGATAACTCGTTGCCTTCCTGTTGTCGCTTCCTGAAGCGTTATCTATAGAATAATAATCGACAATTCCTTATTAAAGGTTATGGTTCTAACAATTATTTATGATATCTATGACATTATCATATTGTTTGAACAATCAATCACGTGTTGTTTGTTTTCATAATATGATGTTGTACCTTACACAAGTGGGAGAAATCTCAAAGTGTGTGCAAGGAACAACAATATTATTGGTATCTCTTGACCGCAAGGTAAGAAAACTAATAAATCTACTAGGACTTAAACACGTTAGATGTTTAATGCTCTACTACATGTAAATAAGAATTCTACTAGGACTTAAACACATGCGATGTTTATTGCCCTACTACATTCTAATAATGATTCTACTAGGACGTTAACACGCTAGATGTTTGTTGCCCTACTACATTCAAATGTCATGATATAGTGTAAAGATACTTCGACATTTGACTACATGTTTTAGTCAACATAATTATGGTTATATAATAATGATCATAATTTTGAAGTATAAAATTAACTTGAAATTACTATAGAACTCAATAGTTTGCGTTCGTGATTACTTTTGTTAGTATAATTATGCTTACATGTTAAGACATAATTATAAAGTCTTTGTATTAATCAATGATTTATAACAGAAAATATATATAGTATATGTGTTATGTCTTCTCGTTAACACATAAACATGAGGCTTTGAATTATTCAAAGACTGATAATGTATTATTGAAATGTTCTGTTTTCTTGTTAACACATGAACATATAATCCTTGAACAGTTCTGTCTTCTTGTGAACAGGTGAACATAAGGTTCTTGTATTGTTCAATGAATATACATTATTGCATGCACTTGGTTCGTAAATACTTTATATTCAATTTGGCTTGACCCAATTGACAAGTATTTGGTCCAAAGAGAATTAAGTTATCTATAGAATTCTGATATAGTTTCACAATTCTAATAACTCATAGGATACCACTTCATTATGTTGTGTCTAATGTGTTGGATCAAACCTTATTCATATTGTTTGGTTCATGATAGCTTTAATTGCTCTACCTCCAAAACATATCAAGGTTAGAAATTGTGTGTGTCATGGATACACTCAATATAGTTCAAACCTAGAAGGTATTCAAGACAACCCATAACTGAAAACCCTAATTCATTAGGGATTTTAGGTTTTCCACTCAAACCAATTGAATCCTAAATCCTTTTGGATTTTTGATTATTCTACACTTCCTAGCTTGAAGATTGTAGTTTTGGTGTTCTTCCTAGCTTGATGAAACGCAAAACTGTTCTAAAACTTTTGGTTAAAGAGTGATACTAAATTAGAGTTTTTCTATAAACCCTAATTTGAGTTGTTGGAAGGAATTCCATTATGTCTTGGTTTAAGTTCTGAATTTGTTAAAATCTTATGAAACATTTTATTAACAAATCTAGAGATGAGAACTTAAAATATATTTTGTGGTTCCCAATAAAGAACAATTTATTGTTGCTTAAATACTTAGTATTTAGAGAATTGTCTCTACTTACAAAAGTAAGTGGGAGTATATACATATCTCAAAGTTTTTGAGAACAAAATACTTAACCTTCTAAAATTCACTTATTAATATCATACTAAGGTTAAACATGAAAATGTAGACCAAAGTATAATGATTACTCTCATTCATAAATCCGAAAGGATGCCTCATCACTTGAGTGATATTTTTAATATCAATGCTGAGGGATATAGGTTAGAAGATTGTTGTAAATCAACTAACTACTAAAATATATTATCACATCTTGAATCTGATAAATGTTTTAGAAATATGAATGATAAGATGCAATCCTTAAAAGGAAAATCGAGTTTTGAGTTTGATTGTAATTTCGCCTAACTGTTAACCTATGAGGTTGGAATGAGTTTCTTTTAAAGAAAGACTCACAAGGACAAAATTGTATACATATTAATGGCTGGCATTTTATAAGAGGTTTTTAATCATACTTAAGCAATTGATTGTGATTAAATTTTCTTATATAATACATGCATTAATTATATAAAGATATTTAATTGTCATACATGTGATTTGTATGTTAAATATGACAATTAGATTTTATAACTATTTCTTTATGATTACCTTTTGCGAGGACGGTGTGTAATCAAAAGGGTTATGAATCTATATTATCTTTATGTAGTATACAAGATTTATGCAATCCAAGTTTTGGATTGTGTGGAAAACTAGAAGGGGGGGGGGGTTGAATAGTTTTGCCAATTAAAACTTCCTTTTAATCTATTTAGATCGACTTATGTCAATCTATTTGGATGTGTGTGTTGGATGTTGATAAACAAGCATATAAAGGTATGTAATGAAAAGATAAGAGTAAGAAGCACAAAACCATAACGCGAGTATTTATAGTGGTTCGGCTACAAGGACACCTTCCTTGCCCTACTCCACTCCCCGAGTCACTTACTCGAGAGTTCGTAATCACTACACCAATCTCCTTATGGCGGAGAAGCCTTCACAACGTCGCCTACCCTTTTTCCGGTGCTAGGCTAACCACCGGGTTCTTTCACTCCAAGGTGAACCACACCTACACAACGTCGCCTACCCTTTATCAGGTACTAGGCTAAGTACCTATTTCTTTCACTCCAAGGTGAACCACACCTACACAACGTCGCCTACCCTTTATTAGGTACTAGGCTAAGCACCTAGCTCCATTGCAATGGAGGAACTACTACCCAACACTACCCCAACGACTAATCCCAAAGGAGATCAACTCCTTTTTACAACATCATCAAGGATATCAATATCCTTGGATCTAGTACTAATCTATCTTGTACATCGAAACACACCATATCGAATGTACATCTAAGGCACCTTTCACTAATGCCTTTAACTAGATCTTCAAGACACCCTTCACTAATGTCTTGGGTCTTGACTTCTAAGCACCCTTCACTAATGCTTCTAGTCTTGACTTCTAAGCACCCACCACAAGTGCTTATGATATAGACGATAGATACCCTTCACTAATATCTTCGTCTTGACACTTGAGACACCTTTCACAAATGTCTTCAACACTTCTTAGGAAAAGAAAAACAGTCATCAACAAGAATACTTCAGTAGTCTTGATGATGAGGAAGCATGGAAACTCATGGACTTGAGCTGGCTCGACTTTAAAGGTGGTGATCTCACCTTTAAGAGAAACCTAGAAGATCACACAAAAACAAAACTACAAACATAGATCTCTTGGATATGAGGTTAGAGAGTTTTTAACTCAAGGGGAAAGTATGTTAGAAAGGGGTGAGAAACAATGAAGAAATGGCTCACTATTTATAGAGGAAAAATTCTACTATTCCCCGGATCCCACGGATCCCTTCCACAAGGGATCCGTTTAGCGTAAAGCTAGGGATCCGTGGGACGCTCCTCTTTACCCATGGGTATTTTGGTTATGGGTCATGGGTCATGGGTCATGGGTTGATCCATGGGTATTTAGCTAGATACAATGTATCTCTTGAGTGCAATGCACCTAGTCACATGGGTATGGGTCAATACCATGGGTTATGGATATTATCCATATATGATATAAGCATGATGTCATGGGTTATGAGTTAAGCTCCATGGGTCATAGGCTTTGGGTTGTACCCAATTACATTCAATGTATTTGCCTAATGGGTTATGATACTTAAGTTTCTACCCATTTATATTACCCAATATACTACATAATAGTTATGTGTATATTTTACCCAAATATGTAAACACTAGTTGTTGTACATATGTAATATTAAATCATAAAATCACTTATACTTTTTTAGTGTTTTATGTGAAAATTTGAATATGTTAGAAACTATTAGTTCAAACCATTTACGTATTTTATTTGTTTCGTTAAAATGATTTTACGTTTGTTATCGACAAAACATTAGAAGATCGTAAAATATAAATAAATGTTTTTACGGCTTATTTGTATTAACAATCTCCCCCTTTTTGTTGATGACAAAACATAAAATTATTTTAAGGAAAATCTAAAATTCGTAAAAGTTTGAATTTGTAGTTTTTACTTTCTTCTCCCCTTTTTTGTCGAAACAAAAAGAGCTTCGAAAGATTACTAACGCAAGAATTAGAGAGCAAGTAACGGGAAAGGATCTCGTCTTAACTCCCCCTTAACGAGTCCATCCCTATGTAAGGGTGTCAAGAAAGTAATACTAAGCTAGTTTGTTTGCAACTAAGTTTGCAAAAGATTTCGTCTATGTGACGAATGTTCTCCCCCTTGATGATTGCAATTTTGCAAAGGGATGTTAAGAAATGTAATCCTAATATTGCAAGTAATTTGCAATGTATTGCTTTGACACAAAGCTCCCCTAGCTTTAGGGTGTCAAAGTCTTTAAGTGTAAATTGAATAACTACAAAAAAAAGGTTAGAAAGCAAGTATAATTCACAATTTCCTGCAAATGTGGTCCAAGATAGTAGAAAAATAGTTTACTGTATCACGGATCTCACGGTTCCCTCCTAGTAGGGATCCGTCTAGGCAAATAAAGGGGATCCGTCTGGCTGATGAATAAATTCAGCAAATAGCGGTATAACAAATAATGTTATCACCAAGGTGAGATATCTATTATACAACATAATCATATACTCAGAAATATAGCAAGTAACATGTAATTTAATTTAATAAAACTAGAGTAATGATATACATGACTCTATAAACTAAGAAAATAAATGATACATGACTTGGAATTTCTAGACCAACTAACACTTGATACTAGGACACCACTAAAATCTTCTAGCTCAAGTTTGTTTAGGTTTAATCTCGTCGAAACGTTCGAGGAGGTGATAGAACATGAAACGTTGGTCTTCTCGTACTTTATGTATCAAACTTTCAACATGTTGACAATGATAACAATCTTTGTCATGGCTAGGTAGTGGTGGTGAAAGAAATGAAATGGCTTGATGCAAAGGATCAAGTGAAGCGGCTTGTGGAGCCTCAAACGATGGAGGGATTGGTGGAGGCACATTTGAGAATGGCTCGACCAAGAATGATGGTGGTGGTAGAGAAGTGTCAACTTCCATATGGTCGGGTGGTTGACTTTGATGATTTCTCATAATCCAAATTGGATTATATGATGGAAACGGCGAAAAGGAAGCCGGAGCTAATGTTGACTCAACACCTTGATTTTGTACCATTATTCCTCCTAATAAGGAGAATGTTGTCGGTGGAGGAGGATGAGACGGCCTAGGAGGCAAATCCTCTAAATTGTAGAGGTGTGGTGATGATAGTGGAGATGTAAAAGAGATAGCTCTAGGAACCAATGGTGATGGTTTAGTGGAGATGATATTGTTTGGCCTAGGAGGTATGGTGGTGTTTGGCATAGGTAGTTTTGTGGGTACTATCCTTTTAGGAATTGGTTTGATTTGTTGAGAAGAGATCCTTGCATTTGTTGGCTTGACCGGAGATGATTCGGTTGAAGAGATTTCGTGTACAACCCGAGCAATTTTCTTGGGTGGTTCTTTGGTGGATAAATTATGATCTGTCGTTTTTAGTACATAGAATTTACCGGAAGTACGAATACTCTCGGGTCGTTCTCCCAACGAGGGTGAAATGGAAAATCGATTCGTTGTTTAAAGGTCGGGTGATTTGAATAGGATAAAAGTATTTTGGGTTTTTGGTTCTTAAAGAAAACGTAAATTAGAAAGCGAATAAAAAGCATATAAAACAAGAAAGCTAAACACAAATAAGCTAAATTACGCAAATTTAACTAAAAACGTTTAAGTTTGTAGGTTTTAGATTAAAATGATAATAGTTAAAGCAAAAACAATAATAAAACTAGTAGAAAATAAATAAACTAAAGTTAACGATAAATGATAACAACTAAAAATAACGAACTAAATTATGCTAAGCAAGCGAATAAGAAATATATGATGAAAAGATATACTTGTTAAGCAAATTATCAAGATCCTTAAGCGTGGTTTATTATTTCAATTAAGTCCTTTATTGATGAATTAATATCTGTTACAAATAATTATTTTCTCACAACAATTTTTCATAAAGAGATATCAATATCTAGATTAAAACCCAATTATTTTCATGGCTTTTGCCCGCTTAAACAACCAAAATTTCAATCTAATAACTTAAAATTACTAACCAATAGATTTTCTAACTTTTATAAAACCGCACTTAATTCACGAAATAATCTACTCAACAAGTATATAAAAAAAGCCTACTCACTAAGCATAGCAAACCAACACATAGCAATTAATTCAATAAAAATAAGCATAACTATTATATTAAAATTTATAACTACTAAAGATTTAAAAAGTAAAGAAAATAGAACCCGGATGATGAAACGAGAGGAATAAAACCACCCGATCTTATAAGAACAAATTAATACAAAAGTTTACAACTTTATTAATCTTATCCACTAATTAGTAAGTAAAGTTTAAAACTTTATTCACCAACAAGCTTAAAAATTACTAAAGCTTCAAACTTTATGTATTAAAAATGCTTAAAGACCCTTAAGCTCCGGCCTTAGCGGTAGATTGGGATTACAAAAATAAAATCAAAACTTTAAGGGTTAGCACAATTATATAAATATAAACTTTATAATAAAAAGCTAAAATAAAAGATAAACTAATCTTAATAAATCAAATCTTAACCACCAAACTCTCTCAAGGAGATATGTTTCCACAAAAACTAATTTGGTTATTAAGGTTAAGATTTAAAATATAAGATTTTTTATTTTATTTTTATTTTTTTTAACAAGAAAAGAGAAAATATTAAATAACTAAAACAATTAGGAAATTTAAAATAAAATAGTGAACTAAAAAAAATTAACTTTTTTTTTTTCAAAATAAAAAAAAAACTAATTAAAAACAGAAGAAAATAATTTCGGATTTTTTTGTTTTTTTTGTTTTTGTTTTTGTTTTTGTTTTTAATAAAGGAAAGGAAATAAATCAAGGAAAAATATTAAATGAACTCCGAAAATTCCAAATATTTTTTAGAAACATAATAAAAGTGATATAAACTCACAGAAAATTTTTTAGAATTTTTGGAATTAAATAAGTATTTTTTTCGATTTTAATGTTTAAAATAGCAAATAAATCAAAATAAATAGTAAACTAGTTCAAAAACATATGAAAAATTCAAACTATCTTAAGAAAACTATGAGAAGTTACCAGAAAATCTAAAAATATTTTTTTTACGTTTTTTAATATTTTTTAAAAATAAAATTCGAAACAGATTTTTTAGAGAAAAAGGATAGAAACAGTTTTTGATTTTTTAAAAATACTAAAACAGCTCAGAAAAATACGAAAATTTTATGACGAAAATAAAATATATTTTTGGATTTTTTTGTAAAAAATACAAGATTTTTAGAGACTTGTTACTATTTTTTAAGCTAAATAAAACAAGAAAAAAGTGAACTTTAATAAAAATAAGGAATAAAAAAACTAAACTTTTATAAAAATATAAATATGATATGTTGAGCGTGTGCATGGAGCGTATAAAATACACTCACACAATCTTACTATAACTCAACTCTTCATGGCATATTTTTATAAAAAGTTTAATAAAAATAAAAGGAAATAAAAAAGATTAAGAGATGAGAAAATAAAAAAGATGAAAGATAATAAATAAGATTGAACTAACTTGCAAGAAATAAATAAAACTTTTATAAAACTAAAGAAAGATAAAAATAAAATACAAGAGTTTGAAGTACAAAATACAAATAAAAAGATAATTAAAATGAGGTGAGGAAGGTGGGTATTTATAAACCCACAAGTTACACTTTGGCCCCTACTAGGGTTTTACAAATTCTCATAAAAGCCCCTAAACTATTAAAACTTGGTACAAAAAAAATCTAATAAAACTTGGTCCCCAAGTTAAAATTACAAAATATGCATTTCGTGGCCTTGGGCTTCAGCAGATTGGATTTCGTGGTGCATGGGAGGAGCAGCTGGGTTGGGAGAGCTTCATATGGGCTGCGTGGCTATTGGGCCTTGTAGGAGCCTTGCTGGGCTTGGACAGCAGTTGGGGGTTGGATTGGGCCTCGTGGTGCTAAACATGGACCCAATTTTCGTGGGTATGTAGCAATAGATATCAAAAAATATAACCAACATTATGCCATTAATGGGGATAGAACCCAAGACCTCTTGCTTGACAAACATGTCCCCACCCACTAGACCAAGAGCCCTTCTTGTGTTAAATGTTACATTTAATTTTCATTTAAGCTCCTTTTTTCTGCTAATCCATTTTCCCTTTTTCCTTTTTAAACATCTTAATTAATTGCAATCTTCGTTCGGGCTTCGTTTTGTCTTTAAATTTTCTTCTCTTGCCACGATGCTCCAAATAAAATTATCATTAGACCCGTAACTTCTTTCTCCTTCCATTCTCGTGCTCGTTTTTGTCCATTTTGTCTTCTTTTTGTCCATTTTACAATATCCGTTACCTGCACATACATAAACACAAAAACACAAATATTTATGGCTTTAGGGGTTAGTTTTTGGTCTTTTTGGTCCGGTTTTGATAAAGAAAAAGGTATATGTTTTCACATATACCAAATTACTACTTGGAGTTTTCCTCATGATGAGATGATTCAAAGAGATTTGTAAATGCTGAAAGTTAGGAGGAAGGTGATGACTTTAGAAGTCCTAACAATGTGGTTTATAAAGCAAGAGATTTGGCAAGTGCATTCAAGCCTTAAGTCACTAAGATTCTTTGGAATGTGATGATTAACATGTACAAGATTCAACATCAGAGTTTGTACTGATCTAGGAACTCATTTAAGATGAGATGGAGTGTTTAAGTTGGAAGATGAGCTTGAAATGATTGTTTTAGCTAGAGTTGACATAATCTGTCACCCAGATCCCACGGTTCCCTCCTCGAGGGGATCCGTCCCAGCTACCTAGGGATCCGCTCTCAGCTGACTATGAAAGAATAAAAATGATGTTTCTAATGTCTAAGATCTATACCATCTTGAGTGTTTCAGTCCTCCTAAGTGTTTTAAATGAAAGGGTGCTTGAGTACTTGAAGGTAATGAGTGATGTAGCTAATGATTGCCTTTTATGGAAGAAATTGGAACTTTCATGAGTACCAATGAATGAATAAGGATGACACTAAGGATTTTGAGAGTGTCAAGTGAATCTAAATGATCCTAGAGATCAGATAGTGACTTAGATGAATCCTTTGGAGAATATCCTAAAGGCTTAAGATGGAAAAACTAGAATTTGATCAATTTCGACCAATTTTGACGTAAGGATGATTATGATCAATTTTGCTATAAGAGGTTTCCAACGCTTAGATATGAGGGATCATGTGAAAAATGATGTGTGAGCTTGAGAGCGGAAGAGTAATGGATTAAAGTGAAACGATAGATCTACAAGCGTCTTTGAGTGTGACCTATGTGAGTAGGAAGGATCTAATTATCTTGATAAAGACTTAATTTGCCTTAAGACACTATGTCAAGGTTAGTGTGAGGTGTTCTAAGGACATGTTTGAAATACAATGTTTGTAATTGCATTTTCTGTTTGCCGGATCCCACGGTTCCCCAAGTGTAGGGATCCGTCTAGCACAAACTTTGGGATCCGTCTATCGCAAGCGTAACCTTTACTAAAGGTATGCAATGATCTTGACAATGCATTATATTCCAAGGTTTGTTTAAAAGGGATTCTAACACCAAGATATCAAATGTAAGATGTTTTATTTCACGAAGGAAATTGGATTACATTGATAAAGCACGAGTACAAAAGGATTGATCCTATTTGAAATACTACTAGGTTCCTTGAGTGTTTTCGCTAGAAGGATCATCACGTGGTTGATGAGTGTTGGTGGAATCAAGAATGAAGAAAGTTTTCATGAGAGATATGTTTAGCGGTTCCATCATCTTGTTCACAAGTACGTATAACGAACTTTGAAATTGAGGATGAAAGTGCATAACGTTATGATAGAGGCGAGTCAAGAACATTCCATAAGGGATGAGTTTATTCTTGGAGCTTTGAAGATTTACAATTCGCCTTGCGAAGAAGTAGGCGAGATTGTATGGTTGTTGTGTTAGCAAACAATACATTATGTGAGCACAACAAGCTGGAAGGATTTCTCGATTTCCCCTAAGACTCCAAACATTTTCACATAGGATGAGTGCAAGGGGCTTGTACTCTTCTCGGATATCCCGTGTGAAGATAATGTTTGGATCGGAGTAATATGGTCGAGGTTTGCATATTATGCGATGTAAATCTTCCGGGGAGGGTATGTGTGAACAATATCGACTATTTTCTTCACGAAAGTTGAAGAGAGAATCAAGAGACCAATCTTCGGTGAAGGCACATTGTCCAAGATTTAGAATTCGGAGGATGTGAGCAAAATGCCCAAGGGTTAAAGTAAACTTTTGGTTTTTGATATAAAACCAAAGAGATAGAGAGCGATCCTCGTTACGAACGAGTTCAACTTGACGGAAGAATTCCATTATGAACCTTGGACATATCTTCTCGTTGATTTCAAGAATACATTCTAGTCCTATGTCTCGGAAGGAGGTATTGATACCTTCTTCGAATTGTAGAGAGGTGTCTACAATACGTCCTTCGTGGAAGTGACGGTTTTCGAGATTATTGAACCCACGGACATGATTGCAAGGTGTGTTGGGCTCAAGGGAGATGTTCGGAGTGTAGACGCTAGTGAGTGAAAAATCAAACTCATATTCATGCGTCATAGTTGAACCTATAGAAATGATGAGTTAATAGAAAATGATGTTTGTGGTAAACCAATGATTATCTAACGTTTTTACTTGATTTTTATTAACAATGGTTTTTTAACAACAATGACACTTAACTCACTTATGCTTTTGACATTCAAGTGGAGTATTACTTTTAGAACAAAAGTGGTTTTTAATTTGCATGAAAAACTGTTCTCCAGTAAGACGGTTCCCTTTGAAAAGGGATCCGAATAGTACATTTGCCGGGATACGTGGATCTGCAGTTACAGAAATAGATTTTATGATGAAAAACATAGGTTTTTAGATCTCATAGTTTTATACCAAGATAAGTGTTTTAGCCTACTTTTTTCTTTTAGCATGCATACATGACTTCTAATGTATCACGAAAAAATAAAAGGAAATGATAAACACATTATGACAATAAATTAGATAAACTAGATTATTAGTAATATTTCATTTCAATGCTAAGGATGATACAAAGGATTGGGTATATAACCCCAATATAGATTAACAACACAAAGTATATGCCTCCGTATGTGAACTTCATCATAGGGAACACAAGTGCGATGAATGTTAAGGCGATGAGCACGAGGGCAATGTAAACCATGTTGAAGACGATTCTTCTTGGTTTCGGTTAAGATGAAATGGAGAGGAGGATGAAGTTTTGAGTGAAAGGAAATTTTTTAAATTGGAAGATTTGAAAAAGTAGGGATTTGAAAAAGTGGGCGACGGTGGGAGTATTTATGGGAAAAGAGGAATTTTTGATATTTGTGTTTTTGTTTTATTATTAGAAAGATATAATTTTTGGATTAGATGAAATAAAACACAAATTATATAATCCCCAACTCCGGACGAAAAAGGTAACACGTATGTGAGAAAAAGCTTCCTAATAAGGCTTCATGTAATACATGTATATGCACAAAAGATAATCATATAAGTACTTAATTATCAAGCAAATGTCATTTTAGAGATAGGTAAAGAATCATACCTCTAACGCACTTAGGAATGTCTTTACAAATGACACAACAAATGTCACTAGACAATTCTGGCTCCTTTGTGTTTAAGATACCTTCTTAGGGAAGGTAATATTTATTATCAAGCAAATCCTATGGCTTGATAGATGTGAGCTTTGACTAATCAACATGACAAAAAGAATTAGTGCAATTAAATGAAAAAGTGAATAAGAAAAATGTTGTTATCAAATCAACATCCAAACATATAGTTTTAAAAGACATGGTGTTTGTTTTTATAAAAAACTTTTTTTGTAGTTTTCAATTAACCATGGATCGTATCAAGTTTTTAAAGTACAATATACTTTAAGAAACTTGGTAACGAAGCTCTGGTACCAATTGTGGAAAACTAGAAGGGGGGTTGAATAGTTTTGTCAATTAAGACTTCCTTTTAATCTATTTAGATCGACTTATGTCAATCTATTTGGATGTGTGTGTTGGATGTTGATAAACAAGCATATAAAGGTATGTAATGAAAGGATAAGAGTAAGAAGCACAAAACCACAACGCGAGTATTTATAGTGGTTCGGCTACAAGGACACCTTCCTTGCCTTACTCCACTCCCCGAGTCACCTACTCGAGAGTTCGTAATCACTACACCAATCTCCTTATGGCGGAGAAGCCTTCACAACGTCGCCTACCCTTTTTCCGGTGCTAGGCTAACCACCGGGTTCTTTCACTCCAAGGTGAACCAAACCTACACAACGTCGCCTACCCTTTATCATGTACTAGGCTAAGTACCTAGTTCTTTCACTCCAAGGTGAACCACACCTACACAACGTCGCCTACCCTTTATTAGGTACTAGGCTAAGCACCTAGTTCCATTGCAATGGAGGAACTACTACCCAACACTACACCAACGACTAATCCCAAAGGAGATCAACTCCTTTTTACAACATCATCAAGGATATCAATATCCTTGGATCTAGTACTAATCTATCTTGTACATCAAAACACACCATATCGAATGTACATCTAAGGCACCTTTCACTAATGCCTTTAACTAGATCTTCAAGACACCCTTATCTAATGTCTTGGGTCTTGACTTCTAAGCACCTTTCACTAATGCTTCTAGTCTTGACTTCTAAGTACCCACTACAAGTGCTTATGATATAGACGACAGATACCCTTCACTAATATCTTCGTCTTGACACTTGAGACACCTTTCACAAATGTCTTCAACACTTCTTAGGAAAAGAAAAACAATCATTAACAAGAAGACTTCTATAGTCTTGATGATGAGGAAGCATGGAAACTCATGGACTTGAGCTTGCTCGACTTCAAAGGTGGTGATCTCACCTTTAAGAGGAACCTAGAAGATCACACAAAAACAAAACTACAAACATAGATCTCTTGGATCTGAGGTTAGATAGTTTTTAACTCAAGGGGAAAGTATGTTAGAAAGGGGTGAGCAACAATGAAGAAATGGCTCACTATTTATAGAGGAAAAATTCTACTGTTCCCCGGATCCCACGGATCCCTTCCACAAGGGATCCGTGGGACGCTCCTCTTTACCCATTGGTATTTTGGTTATGGGTCATGGGCCATGGGTTGATCCATGGGTATTTAGCTAGATACAATGTATCTCTTGAGTGCAATGCACCTAGTCACATGGGTATGGGTCAATACCATGGGTTATGGATATTATCCATATATGATATAAGCATGATGTCATGCAATGGTTATGGGTCATGGGCTTTGGGTTGTACCCAACTACATTCAATGTATTTGCCTAATGGGTTATGATACTTAAGTTTCTACTCATTTATATTACCCAATATACTACATACTAGTTATGTGTATATTTTACCCAAATATGTAAACACTAGTTGTTGTACATATGTAATATTAAATCATAAAATCACTTATACTTGTTTTAGTGTTTTATGTGAAAATGTGAATATGTTAGAAACTATTAGTTCAAACCATTTACGTATTTTATTTGTTTCGTTAAAATGATTTTACGTTTGTTATCGACAAAACATTAAAAGATCATAAAATATAAATAAACGTTTTTACGGCTTATTTGTATTAACAGATTGGATCATGCATCTAGGAGCTAAGATCTTGAATTTAATTAGAATATGTTTCTGATTTAATTAAGAAATATCTTGAGTACATCTGACATTGAGTGGGAGCAATGTGTTTATCCTTAAAATTTATATGTTGAAGATATCATTCCATTTAAGCTAGATATTGATCCTTAAGCTTGGAATGAAACTTCACTTGGAATTTAGGGAATAAAACAAACAACCTTGAAATAGATGTTTATATGGAATAAACAAATGCGGAAAATGAAGTCTAACACAAATGCAATATATCATTTAAGCAAGTCTTAAATGGTATATTTCACTTGGAGTAATTTTTTACATGGATGGAAACCTTGTGTTTTTAAACTAAGGGTTTATCATGTATATATTATGTTGTGTATAAGACTAGTTGTTGATTTTGTACAAGAACAAAATGAGCTGACAACAACAATATCTAATTGAGAGTGTTTAGATTATTGTTTTTATAAATGTTTACGAATTATAAAGCATAGTGTTGAATAAGTACAAATGATGCTAGAGGATTATTTATACTAGTTGTAGTAGGATTTTATCATTTATGGTATATCTGCTAACTAGTTATGCTCAACATAAAGCATTGTTGCATTACACATTAATGAATGAGAATACTTTATACTTTTAGAAACTGTAAAGATGACTGTTAGTATGTCACTGATTTCTAATACCTCATGCAAGGTAAGACGACATCTCCATACTATAACTCTTGCAATAGTATGAGCATATGAGATAAGACACTCATCTTATATTTCAAATCACTCACTATATGTGATATTTGAAACAAGTAAAAGAAAGGTTGATAATGTTGGAAACATTAGGCTTCAACTTACTAAATGAGTTTCATGCACATCTGTTTTAGTATTTGGATAATTGGGATTGAAAGACAATTTTTACTTTATGATAAATAAAGATACTTGGTATTTGTTATTCATTCATATAATAATTGTTATCCTATATTTGCATGTTTAATCCTTGAATGATTTTATTGTTCTAAATATGTCCATTGTCGATTAACAATATGGGAATATTGTTATGTAAGGCAAATGTGAGTGTTGGTTATATTCTAACGAGAATGTGGATTGTTCCCGCCAAACTTATATGTATTCACTAGAGATGCATATTGGATTCCCCAACTTTCAAACATTTACTTTTGGATCCTTGTCATAAGTAAAATATTGAAAATGGTTTGTTATCTTCATCCTTAGACTTGAGATACAAGCAAGTTCTGTTATGTGTTGATATCATTTTTTGTCAAGATATCAAAACGCTATCGAACAAGGTAGTTATAAAAGCTATATTTCGGAGTGATGTGAAGCAAAGATCCACAACACTTGTAGTCAATAAAGGATTTGTTACTCCACTTGATATGTGCAGAAAGATACCATGGCGCCTCCGCATTTAATCAAATAATTGTTTGGCCAAACCCAAAGGGTAATGCAAGATGATTCTTGATTACATTTGGTATATCTGAATTAAAATCTATAACGAGATTCTAAATGGTTAAACTATATGGAATGATTTGAGATCTATTATCCATGGTTTAACGGTATCTATAACAAAGGATGATTAGAGCAAGACATTGAATGACCATGCTACTGAGAAACTTTTACGAAACTATTCTCTCAGACACTTTTAGTTAAAAAATCGAGTGAGAGCGTTTGCTAGGTGTTTCCGTCGTTAGTTTTGTGTGCCATTCGACACACCAACTCCCAAGTGGGAGCTGTTGGTTTCTGGGAGTTTTAAACACGATAAAACGACTAAGAGCGTGTGAGTTGATGGGGGCACACACGATAAACACAAGTATACGTGTCGAACGTAATTTAAACTTGAATATATAACCTGATATACATGCATGAGCTTGACCCGTTTTATTGTACGACCCTTGGACTTGTTTATGTTTTTATGGACTTGGGTCGAATTTGAAGCAGCCTTGGGCCTTGAGCTTCTAACTGATTGGGCAAGTAAATGGGAGGGTAGTTTGGGCTTGTGACTTGTCGACCAAGACAATACCCAAGCTCAAAGGGTTGTTTGTTTGGCTATAAAACAAAGGGATCCTACACTCCATTCAACTCCTAACCCACGACAAGTATGTATATCCAAATACCTCACATGCATGTGACGATACATGCATAATGACGTCTATCCCTTACTGTCAACCTATGATTGATCTAATCTAATATATCTAACCGAATATTTATTTATTCATATTATGGTTTATTAAATTTTATCCAATACTATACTTGCATTAGTTTTAATCCAAGAAGTGTTAGTGTTTGGTTTGATTGATATTCTTGTTTCTAAAAGTTCCTAGTTGAATGGTTTAGCAGCAAGGTTTTGGGTTTTCTGTTCATGTAATATTCAAGTTGTATCACTTGTTGATTGGTTTTAATTACGTTCTCGACTAGCTTCAATATCGGACGTATACGTTATCGGGTTTATGTATGATACTCATTGAGGCATCTATTTTAGGTGCTAAGTTTTGTATTGGTTTTATTGTCCGTTACTAAAGATCAATTGCCAAGCAAGGTTAGGGTTTCTTTTATCCCTTTTATTAATTAATTATTGTATTAATTAATTGTTTATTAATTACGTGTTTAACCTAATTGCAATTATTAGATCCTTATCCGCTGCGTACTCGTAGAGGTTAATTGGTTAACTTGTTCTAAAATCCCAATAATTACACCGTAAACAATTAGTCGCGAGTCAAAGTTCAAACGGAGAAAAGTGTGTGATACATACTTCCACCATGCTAAACTGCTAAAATGACACTCTCTCTCACATGTAATGTGCCGATTATATAACATTTACTTTAATTCAGTTTCAATTGAAATTAAAGTCTTTAAAAACCAACTTATTTATAAATTATTCAAAGACTGCAATAGGCTTATCTATACTACTATATAAAACATTTGGGACATGTTATTATTAGAAGGCTTAAAAATTCAGATTCAACAAATTACTTATAATGGAAAGAAGTGTTTTACAAAACTTGTATCATACACATAATTAAAGTTGAAGAAAGAAAATTAAATGTCTTAAATTATATAAACTTGTAACAGCCTAGAAAATTAAATATTAATAGAAAATTGAAAAATTAACGTAAAATTTAAAAAATTTAACTCTTATTTAAATCATTACAACCAGAAAATTAAATACATACTTGTAACAATCCTCATATATTGGTACAGAAAATTAAATGACCACTTGTAACAGTCTTCATATAATAACAGCCCTAACCACCAAACTTCAAATAGTATATAAATTAACATAAAATACAAATACATTCGTCCCCCTTATACTCATCGCCTCACTCACTCCACACCACACCACCACAACCAACAACACCACTGCAGATTTCGCCTCCATAGCCATCGGGACCTCCGAACCTTGATGTTAAGGCTACCCACAGTAGTTGATCGACCCGTCGGATCGTCCCTCGACATGGTACTGTACCCCGGTCAATATACCCGTAAATCTATATAAATCCTCATCGGTCCAAAGTCAAATGAAAAAAAAATAATATAAGACGAGAAGGATATCAAACCCACAACCACCAAGAATTGCCTACAACATATGAGGACTGTTACAAGAAACCACAACAATACTAAGTCCTAATCCCATCCCCTACCTCACGACTACAACAACATCTCAAATCCATCTCATCAAACCACAACATATATCCAAAACTAAAAATACAACAAGACCTAAGAAATTTCTTTCGTGTTTCACAAGAGTTTTATAGACCTTTAATGATCTTAACAAACGAAAGAATAATCATCATAGATCTGTCAGATATTTAACTTCTTTAAAATATTCGACAACCATAAAGAAAAAACAATAAAAAGGTGTTCATATCCTTTCTTTGTTTTGATATGAAAAACGAAAAACAAAACAACAAATCGAACCTACCCGAGACCTTTATAAAGATCTTGATGTCGTGTTTCATAACTTCAGATTCGTGTGTTGTGAGATACGCGTTTGAGCAGAAAGAAAGTTATATGTTGTGTTTGTGATTCGGATATGAACTGAAACAATAAGTTATTTATGTGTTTGTGATTCGGATATGATAAATGGATGTGTTTGTCTTGTTATTGAAATAGAGAGAAGAAAACAGGAGGTGGCTGCGTTTTTTTGAAGAGAGAATAGGGTTATTGTGGAGAAAAATTAAGGATATAACTACTAAAGATTAGGGCTTTTGTTTGTTAGTTGATGGATTTTGTGCTAAATACTTGTGTATGATTGTTAGTGGACCAGGAATATGAATTTTTTGGGCCTAATTTCGTTTGGGTTAATGTCTTTCATATTTCTAGATTTGGCCAAATGATCTCTCACACGAATTGTTTGGTATTTTTATCATGGGCCTTAATACTCAAGATATTGAATAAAGTTTACTTAGGCTGAAAATGGTTTTTGACTGATTCAAGGTAATTGAGCCGTATATTATTTGTATGATATATTTGATTTTGGGCTAATTTTGATATTAAGTTGGTTAATGTTAATAGTGGGTTTTATCTTCCCTAGTTAAAATTTATTTCGAGCTGAGCATACGGATTTAAAGTGTTAACCGAATTTTGTTGATTGGTTAATACTTAATTTTAGCCAAAATTGTTTTGAGGTTAGTAGTTACGTTTGGCCTTCGTAATGACAAAACGACTAATTTTGGGGTTATATTTTGTTGACGAGATCGGGATTAATCCATTATCAAGATTCACTTAACCGATAAGAAATTGTAACATATTGGATTTCACATACACATCAAACCATAAGCAAATTAGGCGTACACAATGAGTTTTAGAGAGAGAAAGTTAGAGGTTTGGGAACTTTAGTGAGAGAAAGAAAAATCTTATTATGAGCTCCAACTCTCTACCTTGGGAGGTAGAGAGTATTTATAGTCTTACATAAACGCCACCGACGGTACGTGGATTAGGCATACAGTGGGTAAAGACCCGTCCGTCCTCCACGGTGTTACTTAACTAAATACTACTAAACATTAAATAACTACGACTACGAGCTTTCTAACGATTATATATACTTGAGGTGACCGACACTTTAACTACTGGATTTTCCAAATCCTAACAATCTCCCCCTAAGGGAGGTCACCTCAAACACACATTACATTACTTAGAAAACAAACAGATATTACATTGAGATTGTTCTTGAATTCTTGTTCATGTTCTTTGCTCTGTAGCACATAGTCTATGATTCTTCATTTTTTGCATGTTTGGATAATCTGAGTGGAGGTCTTTAAGCTGATCCACGTGATCTGAGTTTTGAGTCGACTTTGAGATCATCACAACATTAAAATCTCTGACTCATCCTTTGTGGTGTTGGTATAACGTGATGTTGTGATTTTTGGGCCGACATGCTCACATTCTAGATCATGATTTATTCTTATCAGAGTAGCGAAAGCTTTCGTTGATTCATGATATTGGAAGCAGAAAGAAGCATGGAGTGATAATATCAGAGTCATTGATGCACTAATCATGATTTCTTTTGAAATGAATGTGTTGTGTGAGCATGCGGTTATGGATTGACCGCTTCATTCGATCACGCAAACGCGTCGGGGTGTACCGCATAAGACAGTTAGCAATAAAGCGCACGAAAGTGTCTTTGATCACTTTTGTTGAATTGAGGTACACGGCCCACGGTTCCCGTTGATCGGTACAAGTACGCCTGTGATCGTATAATTTCGAAGAATTTCCTTGACAGGGTTTTGCAGATGCTCTAGCTGTTCTCAAACCGGAACGTCTCAAAGAAGACAACACGGAGTGAGTGAACCACCGAAATGAGATTCACTGATTGATGAAAAGAGATTTGAAAAACAATCGTGTATTGCTCAATGGAAATTGTTTTTGCAATACAACGAAGGTTTTAATGAAAATCAATTATCAATCATAAACACCTTTTATTTTGAGAAATAGGTACACAGTCGATGTGCTAACGAAAATAGTTTTTAAACACAACGACAGGTTTTTCAAAGTATCCGTCAATCCATAACCTGAACCAGGATTGATTCAAAAGATTGAATCTCTCCTTTGTTTCTATCCAGTTGTCACATGGTTGATCTATTGGATAGATCTCACATGCCACCTACCAAGAGCTTGTTTGATGTTGGCTCCAGAAGGCTTTCCATCTTCATCGTGAATATGTATGCATATCACTTAGATGTTTTGGCAATACCACAAGGATAATGCGTAGGACTCATAAGATATAATCTCTCTTTCCACATTGTGTGAAATAGAGAGTCTTCATTGAAAGTGTCCTAATGAGATTTATATGATGATCTCGTGGCTCTAGACTCAATTGTGCATATTTGGTTCCTATGTCGGAGACTAGGGAGAGGGTCTCCTTCTTCAATATCAACAATCTCTAAGAGAAAGTCGATAGATAATGTCGGTTCCTCGTGAGAATGAAACAAGCCCTTTTAAGAGGAACTTGAGTGGTTTGGAAAACTGAAGTGCAGTGCGTCACTGGGTCCATGACGTCTTGTCTTCAATACCGATGTTACCTTGGTAACAATCAGTAGTATATGAATTGAACCCGTTTACGCCCTAAGGTTGAATTAATGGAGGGCTATTTCTTTTCACCCTTTTTCACATTCAATTCTTTTTCATTCTTCAACCCCTTCAGTGCTTACCGAGACTTCATTACTAGAACCTTGTTGGGTTTATTCTAGTACTAGCTCAGACTCTGTCCGCACTCTTCTCTTATCTCACTTTTCTCCTTTTTTCATCATACCTAAGGACTTCTACACTATCTAGTGGATTGTCCCTGGGTAGATCCCTCCGGTTCTAGCGGATCATGGGACCTTAATCTAACCTTATCATCCTTATATCACCATGCATAAAGTAGAGTTGGTCGGTCTTTTGGTGTAGTTCTTCCGCCTTGAAACCAATTGAAAACCATTTGAAAATCAATCAAGATACTTGTGATATAGAATCAAAGCATTTTGTATCTTAATTGTTTTGATATTTTAGAAATGCTCCCCCTCAACATATGCATAAAAATTCAGAATTTGTTTAGCACATGGAGGAAAGAGATCTTTGAAATCGTTAGATTAAGAATGAAATGTCCAATCTTTTGATTAACATTTTCTAAAATGATCATCATCACTTCCCAATCAATTTGAGTAGATAAAACATTTTGAGGAAGGATGAGGTTTTCACAAGTTTGCTCCCCCTCAATATGTGCCTCTAATTTTGAAAGAGTTTTGCACATATTATAGGGAACCTGCACTTAAAGACAATTCAGTCACACGTTTCAATAATTTGAGGTTTAAAATAGATGCTCCCCCTCAACATGTGCATGGAAAATTTGAAATCGTTTGTCACTTGCGGGGAGGAAAACATGCTTAACACTTATGAAACCATTTATCAAATTATCAGTTTAAATCCAATTTAAATCACAAATTCTCCCCCGATCACAATTATCAAATCATTTGAGATTTGTGATCTATGTAGATTTAAATTGATTTTGAAAGCTTTTAAGGAGAATTGTGACTTGATTATGAAAGCGTTTTAACTAATAAGGATTGGATTTTGAGACTTTAAACTCCAATGATTAAACATGCATAATTATCTTTTGAAAACATAATAATAACCAAGGTCTGGAACCAATTGTGTAACATTTTGTAAAACATTTAGAGTAGACCTTACTCATTTAAGTGCAAATTGTTTGAAAAGAACACTTTTTGATTTAATTGAAAAATCATTCTCCCCCTCAATCAATGACGAAAGTTGTTGATTTTCAAAAATAGAGTCCGAAGCGTTTTCAAAACAAGTGAGTTTTCATAAGATTGCAAATATTTTCCAGAGGAATCTTTAGAAGGAAAAAATATTTGTGGTTAAACATTTGTCTTGTTGATGACAAACATTTGTTTTTAGAATCAGAGCATTAGGTTTGAAACATGAGATAAAGCATGGCTCTGTTCTTTCTTTGAAAAGCGGGTTACTGCCTGAAATGACAATAAACCATTGTTTTACTTTCTCCGATTTTTTTTTTTTTTCAATTTTTTTTTTAACATTCAAACAACATCTAAAGTCCCGTGTCACTCTTTGACTGACAGCACAAAAACCGTAGATATATATCGAATCAAGAAAGAAAAGACAGAAAGGACAATATTTTTTGAGATTTTTCGAGATTTTCAGATTTTTATGGATTTTTTGAAAGTTTTATATTTTTCTATTTGATTTTAGTTGGTTTTATAATTTTGTATTTTGCTTTTTGAATAAATATATACAAAATATAGATGAAGGAAAGACCTTTACTCCTCGTCTTCCTCATGAAGACGTTTGAGTGTTTCTGGTTGAAGACTTTTCAAGCCAAGTCGAGGAAAAATAAACTCAAAACGTTCTCTAGGAAGAGCTTTGGTGAAGATGTCGCTAACCGGTATTCGACTTCACAAAATAGAGTTCCACCACACCGTTTTCCACTTGCTCCCCGATGAAATGATGTCGAATGTCGATGTGCTTTGCTCTTGAGTGTTGAACGTTGTTGCATGAGAGAGCAATGTCACTTTTATTATCACAAGAGAGGAATTTTGTTGAATTCAAAGCCATAGTTCGATAATTGGGATCTCATCCATAGGATTTGAGCACAACAAGATGACATGGCTATGTATTCACCTCTGTAGAGGAAATAGAAGTACTCATTTGCTTCTTTGAAGACCAGCTCACAACCTTATCAACCAAAAATCGAGCACCTCCCGGACGTACTTGCCGGACGTGTATCTTGACATCCTGCATGATCAGCATCTGCATAGGCCGTTAGTGACATACCGGTGTCCTTCGTGTACCATAGTCCCATATTGATGGTTCCTTGGAGATACCGAAAGACCCGTTTAACCGCTTCAAGGTGCTTTTTAGTAGGCTTAGCATGATATCTAGCACACATGCACACAGCGAACAAGATGTCTGGCTAGCGTGAGGTACATCGGGGATCCAATCATGCTACGATATTTCATTTGATCTACCATGATCCCTGAGTGGTCCTCATCCAGCTTAGTACGTTCAATCATGGGAGTGTCAACGGTGTCACATGATACAAATCCAAATTTCTTTAAAATCTCATTTGCATATTTAGATTGATTTATAAAAATGCCTCAGAGACTTTGTGAAATTTGTAATCCCAAGAAAAATGACATTTGTCCCATCATTGACATTTGAAATTTGGAACCCATTTCATTTGAAAACGATCACATTCATTGGGGTCGGTCGAGGCAAAGATAATATCATCAACATAAATTTGAACGTGAATTAAATTTTGCCTCGACTTCCGGTGAACAATGTCGGATCAAGCTGCTCCTTTCTTGAATCCGGTGGATAGAAGAAACTTTGACAGCGTATCATACCATGCTTTAGGAGCTTGCTTTAAACCGTAAAGAGCCTTTTCAAGCGATAGACATGAGTAGGATGCTCTGGATTCACAAAACCCTCGGTTGGTGGCGTAAACCACCTCTTTCAAGTCACCATTAAGAAAGGTTGTTTTCACATCCATCCGATATCGACCATGTTCTTACTAGCCGCATTAGCCAAGAAGATTCTGATAGCTTCGATACGAGCAAAAGGAGCAAATGATTCTTCAAAGTCAATACCCTCTTCTTGACGGTATCCTTTGGCAACCAATCGAGCCTTGTTCTTTAAGACATCACCATGCTCATCAAGTTTCACTTTGAAGATCCATTTAGAGCAATGATCATAGCACAATCTGGAGCCGGTACTAATTCCCATACATCAAGTCGATCAAACTCATGAATTTCTTCTTGCATGGCATTGAACCACCAGTCTTCATTCATGGCGGTTTTAATGTCTTTTGGTTCGACCTTAGAGAGTACGGAGTTGAAGAAGCACCATAAGGCATCGGTTGCAAGTTGTTTCCTTGTGGATACTGGGCGAGAGGGGTTTCCAATGATGTTATCTAAAGGGTGATCATGTGTCCATTTTCTAAGGTGTTCATGTGGTTGTTGTTGTGGAACTGAAGTAGCTGAGTCGATATCTCCTGATGAAGATGGTTCGATGATGATTCAGGAGCAAATATATTTTCAAATGGAGCATCTTCGGGAGTAGCAAAGGGATTAACTTCATCATTGATGCCCGAAACAATTCCATGATGTACATTTGATGATTGATGATTTGTTGATGAGACAGAGTGATCGGCAGCAGGCGCTTCTTGACTTAATGATATTGAGATCTGAAGGGTTCACTTCATTCACAGGGATAGGAGCAGCCTCTGTTGATGGAATTGACATTTCATCAGCATTGGTTCATAGTGTTCATCAAACATTGGATCAAACAATTTCTTTAAATCATCTTCCGATGGAGGTACATATGGAGTTGCTGGAAATGAGTTTGGTACAAGGGATGAACCAATGGGATTGTTTTGAAGTGCGGGTCCAGAACTGGATTGTCCAGGAGCCATTTAACCGGTCAGCTCATCGAACGTAATGTGAATTGTTTCCATGATATTTCGGGTTCTCTTGTTGTAGATTCGGTAACCCTTCTTGTTTGGTGCATAACCAACAAAAACTCCAATATCTGCCTTTGCTCTTAGTTTACCTAAGTCTTGACCATCATTAGTTGGATAACACAATGCACCATACACACGAAGGAATGAGAGATTAGGTTTTCTATTGTGAACAAGTTCATATGGAGTTTTTCCATGAGCAGTGTGAATTAGGGACCGATTTTGAGTGTAGCATGCAGTGGCAATGGCTTCAGCCCATAGAAACATTGGAACCTTTGAGTAAATCAACATCGTTCTTGCGGCTTCCACAAGAGTTCGATTTCATCTTTCAACTACACCATTCTGTTGAGGAGTTCGTGGAACACTTTTTGATGACTGATTCCAACACTTTCATAAAACTCACTAAGTTGTTTATTAACAAACTCGTTCCATTGTGCTGTTCGATGATTCGACAGCTTTGTTAAGTCGAACCTGCAGCTGTTTGATAAGTTTGATGATGATATCCGGAGTTTCATCCTTTGTCCTTAGGAACTTAACCCAAGTGAATCGAGAGTAATCATCAACCACAACTAACACGTATTTCTTCCCAAAGATATTCCGCACTCTCATGGGTCCACATAAGTCCATGTGGATTGTATGAAGAACTTCATGAGTTTGTAGGTTTAGGTTTGTGGGCATACTTCTTGCTTTTTCCCAATTGGCATGGTGAACAAAGATGATCCTTTTCATACTTGAGTCTAGGTAAACCTACAACTAAGTCCTTTCTCGAGAGATCATTGATGGTGCCGAAGTTCAAGTGATTGAGACGACGATGCCATAACCATGACTTTGTTTTGAAGCCTTTGACAACAAACAAATTGGAGAAGACTTCATCATATCTTCGATAGAGATGGTGTATAGATTTGAACCACGTGTTCCTCTTAAAAGTTCCTTACCATCAAGTTCTCTAACGAAACAAGTATGTTTTCTAAATGCCACTTCTAGATCGAATCACGAATTGACCAACAGAGAATAAGTTATGACCAAGACCTTCTACGTAATATACCCTGGAGATAACACTATCACCAACAACATAATCTCCATAATCCATAATAGCACCAAATGATCGTTCGAATCTAACAGTCCCGATGAATTTGCTCACGAAGTTCATGAGCGCGACGGTCTCTAGTCATATGCTTGGAAGCGACTGAGTCCAAGTACCACGAACGATTTGAACGATCTGCAGTTGAACACAGACAAGAATGGATAACTGGATAATTGGGATCCCCATGCAAGAATGGGTTCCACTTGGTTAGTAATAGTGATTGGAACACCCACATCAGAAATAGAAACATCCATATCAGAAGTAGAAGCAATGGAATCATTAGGAATAGATGCGGTCTTTGGTGTCCGTATTTGACCTATTCAAAGTATGTTCACTTCTTAAGGAGAATAGTTCTACCAAGAGGCATCCATTTTCTAGTGGGCATTGTCTTAGCAGATTGAGGGAAGAACTGATTGACCTTATGGCCAAAAGGTATCCATTGATAACCTATCTTGCTAAATGTTCTTCCCTGTGGGTTTCCTTTGTTTTCTAACTTTCTTTCGCTTTTGCCTTTTAGCCTTCTTTGCATGATTTTTAGCATTAACAATTTTAACTGGGCATTTGATAGCATTAGACAAAGCATTCACACCACATTCAAGACTAGTAACAAAAACCACGCAATCATCATTACATGTTTTGCCAAAAGTAGTAGAATTCACATTAATTACAGTACGCTTAAAGCTAACACTAGAATCAATACGATTCGTTTTATTCAAATTCTCCCTACGGTGATCTTCTACTTTCTTCCAATGCACATTCTTAGCTTGCGAGGTCCTATCATTCCTTGTATTGTCTTGATACTTTGACCTGCTCGCTTTAATGTCACTAATTACTCCTGTAGATGGAATGGGAACATTAGTTGGTTTTGCTACTTTTTGCCTTTCTTGTTTTGATGTCTTTGGGGCGTGAACTATTTGAAGGCGTCTTGAAGTTCACTTTCTTAACACTAGAGGTCTTGGGATCTGAACTACTTGAAGGCATACTAAGGTTCACATTCATAACATTAGGAATTGAATGAGTTGCATACTTGGCACTAGGCATGGAACAAGGTATCAAGGGATTGACTTGCTCACCTAGGGATTTAGGGCATATTGTAATTAAGCATTCTAGAATTTCTTGAGATCGTTTGGCATATAAGCATGCATGGCCAATTGCATTATCAAGTGGTTTCTCTATCTTATCCTCTTCTACAATCTCACGGAGACATTCTAGACTATCCTTAAGGTATGAGAAATATGTTTGAATGGCAAGTTTGTTATTCCTAAGATGAGGAGGAACATATTTCACAGACAAAGCATATTTATTACAACCATGCACCTTTGATGCACCATTCTCCCCATTGGTCATTGGCATTTTCCTTTTACGACTCTTGATTTTCAATTTCCTTTTGCAATGAAGTTATTTTTCATTATTTTTATTACGAGTGACTTTAATTGACTCAAATAACTCATTGAAATGACGTTTAACCTTTTCATTTTCTTCTAGAAAACTCTCATTTTCCTTTTGTAAAGCATTAACCAAGTTTTGAAGATGAAAATTTTGAGAATTTCGAGAATCTAAAGGAGGAGGCATTTGGGAGCCAGTCACATTGTTCATTTCACCCTTTAATTGAGAAATTTGGGCTTTCAACTTTCTGATTGTGTTACAATGAGCTCGAATCTGTTCATCACATTTGCTAATTTCAAAAGCGCATCAAACTCTGGAACATCCGAGGATATCTTGATATTTGAGGTTTTAACATTTTCTTTGAGATGTTGATATTTTAGTTGTAAATCAAAATGTTCAACTTCTAGTTTAGAAAAATGTTTTACCAGATTATCATGATCATCCTGTTCAATTTTCTCACTTAGTTTAGTGTTTTTGATTTCAAGCTCAATGACACGATCATGGGAGACTTTCAAAGCAACAGATAATTCATGAAATTGAGAAGCAGTAATAGAACAATTAGTGGCAGTATAGAACACATCTTGAGAGATACATTCAAAAATCGATTCTCATTTAAGGTATGCAAGTTCTTCCTCTCAATCTCATTATATTTTAATGCTCGCTCATAGTCACTAACCTCTACAATCATTGCATCAAATTCCTTTTCCATTCCTTTAATATCTGAATCAATCCCTTTTAAGACTCTCAAAATGATCTTTTAGTTGTTTAAAGAAAGGCATGACCTCGGTTAAATAGCATTCTTTTGTTTGTTCAAAACCCCTTTCCCTTCGTTATCCCGGTGGGTGTGATCCTTTTCTTACAAGTTTTCTCAAAATCGACAAATAGTTGAAAAATAACATATTGACTGATTAAGGTCTTGCTCTTAGTGGCAATAGTTCTAGGAACTAAATGCATTGGTTTATTTGGAGGATACACGCATTGCAGAATTTTCCTAAGGGGAGGGTTTGTTTCAACAAGATTTTCACCTTTTTGCTTATCTAAGTCCCTTTTCCAGAAAACTTGTTCAGGTTTTAACAACGTTTGAGGCTTAAATTTGTTTAAGGAGATCCAGTTTTCCTTCTTGTAATCATGGGGTTTGATCGTGATGTTATTCTTTTTACATTCCGGATCTTCTAGCTTCTTATTCATTTTCTCCCTAGATGCATCATCTAATTTTCTATCTTCCTCAGTGCACTCAATGCAACTAGGTTTTTGTCTAGGTTTAAGAATCTCATTGCCATCATAGATTACATTTTGAGCAGCTTTTGCTATCTTCTGTACTCGTGGTTGGGTTTATCTATAATGGGAACACTATGCTTATCGCTTAGAACTCTATGATTAGTGACCATGTGAGCGATCTGAATGGTATTCCCTTGTACGTACAACTTATTTTCAAGCTTGTTCTTCAAAGTTTTAGATTGGAAAAATCATTCAAAAGTTTTGATTCCTTAGCATGAAATTTCTGCTTAAGCACTTTAACATTTTCTTGAAGTTCTTGTTTTTGCTTAGCAGTTTTAGAAAGCTTTTCTTGTAAGGAGTTTAACTCTTGTTTTAACACTTCTTCTCTAAAATTACTTTTTTCTAATAATTTATGCGCATTTGGTTATTCAACTCACGCTCACGAGTAGTTAGCTCAAACTTAGCACGTTGTTCATAAATGGCAACTTGTTCTTTATAGGCATTAAGTTCAGAGATAACAGAATCATCGGGGCACATGCGGTGTATTCATCAAAAACATAGTCATCGTTGATTGCAGAAGATGCATCACTTGGTACGACCTCACTTTCACTTTGTTTCACATATTGATCATATGGGACAACATTGATATTACCCACATTTTCAATATTTGACTCAAAAGTTTCAGTTGATTGTACCTTGTCATGCATCTTTTGCACATCAGCATCATCGTATAGTTTTAATACCTCATAAATGATTTGGTCTTTGGATGGACCAGCTTGTGGTGATGAAGAGACTTTAGGAGGGACCATTGGAGAAATGCTAGCCATGAAAATTGTTTGTGTAGTAGGTTCATCATCAACGTCAGAGTCATATGCATCACAATCAGCGACTTGAAAGGCATTCCGATGATTGTTGCCTTATCTCTGAATTGGTGCTCATCCACATCGCATCATCGTCTTGGCATTTCCTCGGAAGAAACAACAACTCTTCTTCATCCAAAGCTGCACCATTATCTTGAGCTTGAACAAGCAACATCTTATCCCCTGAAGTAATCGCATTCGAGGGCGTTTTGGCGATGTGCAGTTCCTTGCAATGTGTCCCTCACCTCCACAGTTGTAACATTTGATTGGCTTTACTTGACCTTGGTTTCCATTCCTTCCCTATTCGATTTGCGGCATAACCTCTACCAACTCCACCTCTTCCTTGTTCGTACTGCCTTTCTTGAACTGGTTGCACCATAACTTTCCCATCTCTGACAGTGGCTTGATTGTGTGGATTGGATGCGCTCGAGATTGTTGTTGGTGTGTGGAAGAGAGTTCATGTTTTGACTAATCAGGAGAGCCAGTTGATTAATGAAGTTTCCCACGTGTGCATCAGCATCGGCTTGTTTGAACATAGGATCGGGAATGAGTTTGTGATTACCATTACCCATGGGTATAACTTGAGATGCTTTGGTGGTAATTCCAATGTTTAAGTAGAAGGCAGTTGAATCATTTGATGAGCTTATCTCTCCCGGGTTGGTTTTGAACTGATCAAGAATCCTTTTTCAAACATAGCATGTCTCTCATTCTAAAGAAGGAAGGCATAGAGTTGCTCATAGTTTGTATTTTTAAGTCCTTTGGTTAGCTTCACAGAGGTGACAAACTTATGCCATTCGGGAATCATGTTGTTCACAAACTTTGAGTTAATTTGAATGTTTGGCATAGTCATTCCGATGTTCCTCATGTCATTAACAAGCTTGTGGAATCTCACGTAATACTCATAGACACTCTCATCCGGTTTCATCTTGAAGTGCTCAAATTCATCATAGAGTTGTGATTCTCTGTCTTCCATAGTTAATTCAGAACCAGAAAGAAGCATCTTGACATTATCCCACACCGCCTTGGCTTCGGTGTTGTGATTGATAAGCTTGTAGATATCTTTTGGAAGACCTTGAATTATGATGTTAGAAGCCACGATATCAGCATCTTATCTTTTTTCTCCTTATCATTGAGCTCATCATACGTCTTTGGCTGTCAATCCAAAATCATAGTTCCATCTGCGGCAGTATCAATTATGTCTCTTGTAGTCTCAACCCGATAAGGTCCTTCATCAATCGATTTGAGAATGTTGACACCATTTTCCTTTCCAAGGCATACAATCGGTTCTTTGAGCCCAAGAGTCGTAGTCGGTTACGTCAAGCATAGGTGGACGAGTATCTGAACCACCGCTTGAACATCCTCGCAACAATGGATATGATTGTAGGTCCGTTGGTAGACATGTTAACAGATTACACGGATTTCTATAACTCTATGATTAAACTGGTAAATAGATTCTTTCACGGGATTTTACTAAATCAAGAGAAAACCGTATTACACACAAAAGTCAACCAAGTCGCTAATAATCCTTGAACCAAGTCGCTAGGTACTAAGTTGCTAAGTAATAACAAAACAAGTCGCTAAGTACCCAAGTCGCTACAAATTTTTGACAAAGAAGTCGCTATGCACCAAGTCGCTAAAATGTCAAAGTAAGCTAAATAGCAACTCGCATCTTGGTCCAAATCGCTAACACCAAGTCGCTAAGAAACTTAAGAACAAGTCGCTATCAAAATTGAAAGCAAGTCGCTACCTTACCAAGTCGCTACCCGTAGTGGAGAATCCACTAACAGTACTTTTTGTCGGCTTGTCTCTAAAGGCAAGTCGCTACCACAATACACTACAACTCGCTACAGACTTACAAAGCAAGTCGCTACCAAGAAAAGAACACCGTGACTCAAGTCGCTAGCATGAAAAAATTCAAAAACACCACTTTTCAATCTAAAAACAACCCAACCACGATGATTCAAGCCTTATAAATCAAAACCTAAACACTTATGATGATCCTAAACACAAAAGTACAATCAAAATCCAAACTTTAACACAAGAAATCAACCAAATGATACAAAAACCACTAAACTTTCTCAAACTCAAAAACCACCAAAAAAACCACTAGAAATCCAAAGATATGTAAGAGATGATCTAACCATGGCTCTTGATACCATTTGTAACATATTGGATTTCACATACACATCAAACCATAAGCAAAGTAGGCGGACACAATGAGTTTTAGAAAGAGAAAGTTAGAGGTTTGGGAACTTTAGTGAGAGAAAGAAAAATCTTATTATGAGCTCCAACTCTCTACCTTGGGAGGTAGAGAGTATTTATAGTACTTACATAAAACGCCACCTGACGGGCTGTGGATCAGGCATACAGTGGGTAAAGACCCGTTCGTCCTCCACGGTGTTACTTAACTAAATACTACTAAACATTAAATAACTACGACTACGAGCTTTCTAATGATTACATATACTTGAGGTGACTGACACTTTAACTACTAGATTTTCCAAATCCTAACAGAAATGTTACTGTTTGGGTGTTGAGAAATTGAAAGAAGTGTGTATTCAAAATGAAAATGTATGCGATATATATAGTGTAAAATGAAAAACATTTGCTCGCTAAAAAAATAATCACCGGGTACCCGCCGCCACATTGTGCGGGTACCCTTCTAGTGTTAAAACAAGCTAATAGAAAAGAGAGTTAAAAGAAACTCGTGTATTGTGAAAGAGAATTGATTTGCATACTCCTAAATCTTATTGAGACAATTTACTATATGCATTAAATAGTTGTACTTTTAGTATAATATGCTTTAACTGCTTATACATTAGAGTTTCCCAATAAAATTTAGACAAAAATACACCGTTGGTCCCTAAACTTGCCAAAAATCATTGCCAGAGCCCCAAAATTGAGAAAATCATCGCCGTGAGTCCAAACCTTGGGTTTTTTAGGCCGATTGTGTCCCGTGACCCGTTTTTTCTCTGTCAAAGTTCGTTTTGATTCATAGTAACGAGGGTATAATAGACAACTCACATTTATACTATACCTTAGTTATTCAACGTAACCCAACAAAGGAACGTTAGGGACCAATCCTGAATTTGACTATGCATCTTGAGCATATCTTCCCTTATACGCTATTTAATTTTGTGCACAAACCAATAAAACCATCCACCAAACCCATATACAAGCTGTGACAATCCGTATTTTCAGGTCATTTCTCGACACGATTCACGTTTCATTATTTCAACATTTTAGTAAACTTGGTTTACTTGTTTCAAATTCGCGTAACCTGGGAGGTTTAGCGGCGAATTCATGATCATGACATCACGTACATTTCATATGGACTATGAGTAGTCTACATTTCATGGACATCATGTGCATTTCATTAGTTCATGCACGACATTTTATTTCACCCTTCAACGCGTAATTTTTATGTTTAATAATTTTTATCGCGTGAGTTTTTATTTTGATTATTTAATCCGTTACTTTCAAAAATGATCCCGATGTATTTTTAAACTTACATTTAGTTTATAAAAACTATATTTTTAGTTTACCTAGTGTTTCACATTTATTTGGTATTTTAATCGTTAAAGTTTAATTATTACGTCATTTTCTTAAAATTTTACGATAATTATTTTATCACCCGATTTTCACGAGGAAAGTATTTTTACAATTTTTATCAACTCATTACATTGTATTTTGATCTAATAAAAACTTTCATTTACTTTAACTTAACTTTACAATAACTTACACATTTATTCAAAGTCTTACAAATTAATACACAAAATATACAAGTAACTAAGTTTAAAAAAAAAATATAAAGGGTAGACAACCCTCCCCCAAAACCGGCCATAGGGGAGGGGAGTCTTAATTGATTGGTATGGTTCCTCTTAATACTTGTCTACTAATAATTTTGATACAAAAGTCTTACACTCCAAACATTATTACACATACTACTCATAATTCTCAAGGTGTAAAAAAAAAAAATCTTTCTCTCCTCTTTTGCTCATCAAGAACCGGCCAAGCAAGAAAACCCAAGGGATCAAGAAAATTTTTGGCAACTTCAAGTGTTTTAACAACATAGAACATATCCTTTTTCATGGTTTTGAAATAAAAACCAAGGATATCTAAGTAAAACCTTTGTTACTTACACCTCTTCACTTGCACTAGTAAGCATATTCTTGTCATTTTTAAGTTTCCTTGTCATTTTCATATGCTTCTTATCATTTTTGAAGCTTATATGCATGTTGTGTAGTTTATACCATTTATTTCATGATTTTAAGTTATATATATACCTAAGGTCATCCTATAATTATTCCCATGGTTTTGGTTGGTCTTGATGGTGATTAGGAACCCATGACACCCTAAGAAGGTGTATGGTAGGATTAGATTAGTTTTGGAGTTGATTTGAAGGGATTAGAGTAGGTTTTGTCCGAGAAAAACTATTTTCGATAACTATATTTTTGTGTTCTGTCCTTGTTTTGGTTTTCTGGAAAATCCGACAGTAGGCATGACTTTTTGGCCTTGATTTTTAGAAAATAAACTTTAAAACGAATCCGTGGCCGCTTGAACGGATAAAAACGGACTTATAACGAAGAAGTTATGGATTTTACAAGTTTGACGACGGAAAATATTATTTCTGAAAATTTCAGCAACATGTTTTTAGTTTGTTCGGGTCAAAAACGAGCCTTAAGCTTCACAAATTATTTCGACTTTTCAAAAATATATTTGTTTACTTCAATACGAAGCTAAGGACATATAAAACGTAGAAAACGGATTTAAAACGACAAAGATATGCACTTTTTCTTAAACTTGCCGTAACTAATTTTCTGCACTCAATTGGCCAAAAACCACCAACTTTAACCCTTAATATCTTTATGATCGAGACCTTTTGGACGAAAACTCCTGAACTGAAACTTTTAGATATGGATACAAACTTTCCAAAACCGTCGATTTCGTTCTCTAACGATCAACGTGTACTGTTTTACGATTGTTTTTCCGGAGCCATTTTTGGCAATTTCATGATTTTTCTGACGACATTGTTTTGCGACGAAAAGTGGTAATTTCACCAAAAATCATTTTAAAACCATTGTAGGATGACATTTTGACGTAAAAACATGTAAAGTGATTTTTGATTGGTCAAGACGTCAAAAGAGTATTTTTCGACGACGAGTAATATTTTCAAAAGGTCGTAAATGGTATAAATAACATATCAAGTGCATGCATAACATTACATTGCAATTCATGACATATCATATCATTGATAATAGGTCCCGGTTGTCGCATTACATTAAACCTCAGTGTACTCACTTTTGCCGTTATTCCTGTTTATCCAAGTGAGTTTTCATAGCCCCGTTTTTACATGCTTTCGATTATTTCAAACCCACGGGGGAGAATACATTGCACTACATTTTTCTTTGTACGATACCAAGTATGTTAAATTCATTACATTGCTTAAGTTACCTCATTTGCCAATATTGAAAGTCCCCATTTCCTGAACCATGAACCGTTAATCATTGAAGCGAGGATGAGTGGATAGATCTATCGAGGGTGACGCCTCCATCCGGGTTGGTGAATCCCAACCAGGTGAACGGATGCATGTCATTTGATTTCATTACGAGTTGTCGGCAAACACTCGTGGAGGGCATACATAATTGATCGTCTAGTTTCGGGGTCATGGGCTTAGAGCAATTGTAACATTATTTTTACGTGATTGGATTGTCATGCATGCTAGATACTTGTGTAGTCGTATAAAACATTTACATAAACCTATGATTTCTCACCAACATTATTGTTGACCGTTATTAGCAATGTATTTTCGTGTAAGCGAGGCACGTGCATCATGACATGGTTAGGGACCTATATTTTGAGTCGCGGCGTCGACTTACATTATGTACATTATGGCTTTATCTTCAAAACATCGTTTGGATTTGTAACATATTTGTATTTCCTTAAACTTGTTAAACCTTTTGGGACCGATGTTGTACTCTGATTATGTTTTTATGAAATATCCAACGATGTGTTTTAAAACGGCACTTTAGGTCGTTCAATATAACTGTGATGTGGTGCTATGACGGTCATTGCCCCGTGAATTCCATTCCACGCAAAACAGTAAATTGGGGTGTGATGATTGGTACCGAGCTACAGTTATAGAGAACTAGGTTGCATCATTGACCCTAGACTATAGCTACATTATCATAGCATCTCATCATTTCATCATAGTACATATTCATGTTTTTCATGCGGATTCACTTACACTTTGTTCGAGATTATTTACATTTATTTCATATCGGTTGTCACAGACATGTCTTCAGATTCTCACCCTATTACCATATCATCGGATGATGATCCATCACATTCCACCGAGATTGTATCTTCTATCGGATCCACTGCAGCCTTCCCACTGATCATGACCGACACCGAGACCGAACCCTTCGAGGAGGGCGAGGTTGCACCCACACCTCACGTTAGCCCAGTTCATAACCCGTTGCTTGCACCATCACCACCAGCACCTCTGGGCACCATCATCACCGTCATCGTCATATTTTCTTAGGGATCCGCACCAAGATCGGACTTGCCAAAAGCGTGCTCGTTTGATATCCCTACACCAGCATCTTCTGAGCCCGAGCCACCCGTTAGATTTGAGTTAGGCGAGAGTTCTAGGGCAGCCGCTGACGCCGCCTTCTACGAGGCATTAGGTGCCCGTATCGATGCACAGCGATTATGATTGATAGTTTGACGCGGCTTAGGGGAGCTATCGGTTGACAGGATTGAGCCCATCGCCGAGGATGTCGAGGGTTTGATATTAGGCGGTGGTTTGTATTGACTTAGAGTTTCGTGGTCTTCAGACCAGATTGAGGATAGAGAGCACATCACGAGTTGAGGCGGAGATGCCCAGTGTTTGATCGAGCGAGATGACTCGGTGATGAGTTACTGAGTCGCACATGGAGTTAGCTTTAGCCCGTGAGCGTATTGTTACATTGCGTGGTCGATGGATGAGATGAGGAGTTTGATTGATAGTTTGGTTATGCAGTTCGTGATCTTGAGGATAGTGAGCACCATGAGGTGCCTTATGTAGACTTTTGTCATTGTATAGTTTTGACCATTAGTATCCTAGTCACAGTGGTGTGTGGACGTAGTTTAAAGAACTTGTTGTATTTTGGTTGTTGTACAAACAAATTATCAAGTATTGACTCTACTATTATGAATGGTTATTATTATCTATGATATCGGTCCATGTAGGCCGAAATTTTCATGTATATTATTCACGTGTGTTGTGATTATATTGTGATATTTCGTTATTGTTCCGTTGTGATTCCATTTATCTTTATGCATGTTGTGGTTGTGGATATATTTGTATGATGGTTGTTTCTTCTTACGAGTTCTCATGATTGTTTCATCTTGTGATTTTGAAGAGCTATGGCACCGAAGAAAGCTACAGTTGAGATGACTCAAGCCGCTATTCAAGTTGGTAACGATAGCATTGCTAATGCACTAAGAGTCGAACGAGAACAAGCGCTGCTGCTGGCCGCTGCTGAAGCCGCTAGTTTAGCTACTGCTACTACTGGTAATGTCGGAGGATCTGGGGTTAAGAAATGCTCGTACAAAGATTTCAAGAGTGGTGAACCCACTAAGTTCCGAGGTACCGAGGGAGCAACTGCAATGATTAGATGGTTTGAAAAGTTGGAATCGGTGTTTTTACTTTGTAACTGTCCGGATGACAGTAAGGTTAAGTTTGCCACGAGCACTTTACTCGATGGAGCGTTGTCATGGTGGAATTCTTACGCTCAACCGATTGGTATTGAGAATGCTTTTAAACTTTCGTGGGAGGAATTTAAGAACTTGGTGACTAAGAAGTTTTGTCCTCGGACAGAAATCAAGAAGTTAGAGACGGAGTTCTACGAATTGGTCACTATTGGTTATGACATTGATACGTACATTCGGAGATTTCAGGAACTAGCCGCGTTATGCCCATCAATGGTATCTGATAATGAAAAATTGCTAGAGGCTTTTATTGGAGGACTTCCCGAAGTGATTCAAGGAGATGTGACATCGTTCGATCCGCAAACTATCGAAGAAGCTATTCGAGTTACTCAGAAATTGATGGCTCAAGTGGTGAAGCGAGGCAAGTACACCACTACCAACCGAAGCAACAACAGCAACCCCAACAACCGTTTCAACAACAACAATCGGGGCAACTACAACAACAATAGCAACAACAACAAACGAAAGTGGGACAACAGGGGTAGGAATGCTACACAACAACCGCCCAAGAGGCAAGAAGTTGCTAAGGCTTATGTTGCGGGACCAAAAGAAGGAAAAGGTTATACGGGAATTTTGCCGAAATGTAACAAGTGTTTGAGTCACCACAATCCGGGTCGATGTCCTGATCCGTGTGAAAATTGCAAGAAAGTTGGTCACCGTACTAGGGATTGCAAGGCACCACAGGTTACTTGTTTTGGTTAAGGGAAACGACACTACAAGAGGGATTGTAAGAAAGGAAATAATCAAGCAAATCCGAATCAAGGAGGTTTGGCACGAGGAAGGGTTTACGTCATTGGAGGCGGAGAAGATAGGGAGGTCCCGAATGTCATAACGTGCGTTTCTTCTCAATAATCGTTACGCTTCGTTTTATTTGATTCGGTGCCGACAAAAGTTTTGTGTCCAATGCATTTGTACCTTTGCTCAACATTAAGCCAACCACCTTAGATACATCATACATTGTCGAATTAGCTAATGGTAATTTAGTTAGCACCAACACCATTGTCCGCGGTTGCACATTCAATTTTCTTAATCATCCTTTCAACATAGACCTCATGCCCGTAGAGCTTGGTAGTTTTGACGTCGTCATCGGCATGGATTGGTTATCTAAGCATCGCGCGAAGATCATTTGTGATGAGAAAGTTGTTCATCTTCCCTATAACGGCGAAACTTTGATTATTCGGGGGGAACGAAGTGGAACCAGACTTAGTATCATATCGTGCATCAAAACGGAGAAGTACATTAAGAAAGGTTGTATTGCGTTCTTAGCTCATGTAATCGAGAAAAAGTCGGAGGAGAAGCGACTTGAAGATGTTCCTATTGTCCGTGAATTTTCTGAAGTATTTCCCGAGGATTTACCGGGACTTCCACCGGCACGTCAAGTAGAATTTCATATTGACTTAGTGCCCGGGAGCTGCACCGATTGCGCGAGCACCGTACCGCCTAGCACCATCCGAAATGCAAGAGTTGTCTAATCAATTGCAAGAGCTTTTAGACAAAGGATTCATTAGGCCGAGTTCTTCGCCTTGGGGAGCACCGGTTTTGTTTGTGAAGAAGAAGGATGGATCCTTCCGTATGTGCATAGATTATCGAGAATTGAACAAGTTAACGGTGAAGAATCGTTACCCACCCCCCAGAATTGATGACTTGTTCGACCAGTTGCAAGGTTCAAGTATTTACTCCAAGATTGATCTTCGATCGGGTTATCATCGGCCGAGTTCGGAAGAAGATATTCAAAACAGCGTTTAGAACACGTTACGGTCATTACGAGTTTCAAGTGATGCCGTTTGGATTGACTAATGCACCGGCTGTATTCATGGATCTCATGAATAGAGTTTGTAAGCCGTATTTGGACAAGTTTGTTATAGTGTTCATCGACGACATCTTGATCTACTCAAAGAGCAAAGAAGAGCACGAAGAGCATTTAAGGATGATTTTAAGGCTACTCAAGAATGAGAAGTTGTATGCCAAATTTTCGAAGTGTGATTTTTGGAACCACAAAGTGCAATTTCTTGGTCATATCATTGATAGTCAAGGACTACAAGTTGATCCAGCAAAGATTGAAGCCGTGAAAGATTGGGCTACTCCAACGAATCCTACGGAAATTCGACAATTTCTAGGACTAGCCGGGTATTACCGAAGGTTCATCGAAGGTTTTTCGAAGATAGCGAGACCTTTGACCAAGTTGACGCAGAAAAACAAGAAGTACGAGTGGGGAAAGAAACAAGAAGTTGCTTTTCAGTTGTTGAAGCAAAAGCTTTGCAGTGCGCCGATTTTGGCACTACCTGAAGGCATTGAGAACTTTGTTGTATATTGCGACGCCGCATAAAGGACTTGGGGCTGTTTTAATGCAAAACGAGAAGGTGATAGCGTATGCTTCTCGACAACTTAAGACTCATGAAAAGAATTACACAACTCATGATCTCGAGTTAGGAGCCGTAGTTTTGCGCTCAAGATTTGGAGACACTACCTCTATGGTACAAAGTGCACAGTGTTTACCGACCACAAGAGTTTGCAATATATTCTTGATCCGAAGGAGCTTAATATGAGGCAACGTCGTTGGTTGGAGTTACTCAGCGACTATGATTGTGAAATCAAGTATCACCCAGGAAAAGCCAATGTTGTGGCCGATGCTCTTAGTCGGAAAGAGAGGCCTAAACCTTTAAGAGTTCGTTCATTGGGAATGACGATTATTTCTCCTTTACCGTCGAAAATCCATGAAGCACAAGTTGAAGCACTTAAGGAAGAGAATCGACCAAGTGAAAAACTTTATGGCATGCCCGAAAGCGCAAATGGTTTTGTGAAAAGAGCAGATGGAGTACTATGTTTCAAGGATAGAATGTGGATTCCATTGCATGGCGGAATACGAGAATTGATTATGCATGAGTCGCATAAGTCAAAGTATTCTATTCATCCAGGATCGGATAAGATGTATCAAGATCTTAAGAAGCTTTATTGGTGGCCGAACATGAAAGCGGAAATTGCCTCGTACGTTAGCAAATGTCTTACCTGTGCTAAGGTAAAAGTCGAATACCAGAAGCCTTCAGGATTGCTCCAACAACCAGAAATTCCTCAATGGAAATGGGAACGCATTACAATGGACTTTGTTACGAAGCTTCCTAAGACATCGGGAGGTTACGACGCTATTTGGGTAATTGTTGATCGCCTTACTAAGTCAGCTCATTTCATACCGAGAGACTTATTCCATGGAGCAACTCACTAGACTTTATGTCAAGGAAATAGTCTCGAGGCACGGAGCACCGATTTCTATCATTTCCGACAGAGATAGTCGATTCACTTCAAATTTCTGGAATTCACTGCAAGATTCATTCGAACCGTGATTAGAGATGAGCACAGCATATCACCCACAAACCGACGGTCAAAGTGAAAGGACAATTCAAACATTAGAAGACATCGAGAGCATGTGTCATTGATTTTGGAAATGGTTGGGCTAACCATTTGCCATTGATAGAATTCTCGTACAACAATAGTTATCACACCAGGATCAAGATGGCACCATTCGAGGCACTATATGGTCGTAAGTGCCGTTCACCGTTTGTTGGGCGAAGTAGGAGACGCACAACTTCTTGGTCCGTAAATGGTACGGAAACCACGGAAAAGATTGTTCAAATTCGTGATAGACTCGTGAAGCGCAAGGAGTCGACAGAAAAGTTATGCGGATGTTAGACGCAAGGATTTGGAATTTCAAGTGGGAGACAAAGTTATGTTGAAAGTATCGCCTTGGAAGGGCGTGGTACGTTTTGGAAAGCGCGGGAAGTTAAACCCGAGATACATTGGACCATTCAAGATTTTGAGCCGAGTTGGTCCGGTAGCTTATCGTCTTGATCTTCCGTCAGAACTTAGTCATGTGCACAACACGTTTCACGTTTCAAACTTGAAGAAGTGTCTTTCGGACGAATCGCTCATTATTCCATTGGACGAAGTTCATATTGACGACAAACTCAACTTTGTGGAAGAACCTGTAGAAATCATGGACCGCGAGGTCAAGCAGTTGAAACAGAGTCGTATTCCCATTGTGAAAGTTCGTTGGAATTCTCGACGAGGTCCTGAGTTTACTTGGGAACGGGAAGACCAGATGCGACGCAAGTATCCACATCTTTTCGCCGACACCGTTTCACCTAACAACGTTTGAATTCAGGGACTGAATTCCTTTTTGGATGGGCGAATGTGACAATCCGTATTTTCAGATCATTTCTCGACACGATTCCGCGTTTCATTATTTCAACATTTTAGTAAACTTGGTTTACTTGTTTCAAATTCGCGTAACCTGGGAGGTTTAGCGGCGAATTCATGATCATGACATCACGTACATTTCATATGGACTATGAGTAGTCTACATTTCATGGACATCATGTGCATTTCATTAGTTCATGCACGACATTTTATTTCACCCTTCAACGCGTAATTTTTATGTTTAATAATTTTTATCGCGTGAGTTTTTATTTTGATTATTTAATCCGTTACTTTCAAAAATGATCCCGATGTATTTTTAAACTTACATTTAGTTTATAAAAACTATATTTTTAGTTTACCTAGTGTTTCACATTTATTTGGTATTTTAATCGTTAAAGTTTAATTATTACGTCATTTTCTTAAAAATTTTACGATAATTATTTTATCACCCGATTTTCACGAGGAAAGTATTTTTACAATTTTTATCAACTCATTACATTGTATTTTGATCTAATAAAAACTTTCATTTACTTTAACTTAACTTTACAATAACTTACACATTTATTCAAAGTCTTACAAATTAATACACAAAATATACAAGTAACTAAGTTTTAAAAAAAAAAATATAAAGGGTAGACAACCCTCCCCCAAAACCGGCCATAGGGGAGGGGAGTCTTAATTGATTGGTATGGTTCCTCTTAATACTTGTCTACTAATAATTTTGATACAAAAGTCTTACACTCCAAACATTATTACACATACTACTCATAATTCTCAAGGTGTAAAAAAAAAAAAAAATCTTTCTCTCCTCTTTTGCTCATCAAGAACCGGCCAAGCAAGAAAACCCAAGGGATCAAGAAAATTTTTGGCAACTTCAAGTGTTTTAACAACATAGAACATATCCTTTTTCATGGTTTTGAAATAAAAACCAAGGATATCTAAGTAAAACCTTTGTTACTTACACCTCTTCACTTGCACTAGTAAGCATATTCTTGTCATTTTTAAGTTTCCTTGTCATTTTCATATGCTTCTTATCATTTTTGAAGCTTATATGCATGTTGTGTAGTTTATACCATTTATTTCTTGATTTTTAAGTTATATATATACCTAAGGTCATCCTATAATTATTCCCATGGTTTTGGTTGGTCTTGATGGTGATTAGGAACCCATGACACCCTAAGAAGGTGTATGGTAGGATTAGATTAGTTTTGGAGTTGATTTGAAGGGATTAGAGTAGGTTTTGTCCGAGAAAAACTATTTTCGATAACTATATTTTTGTGTTCTGTCCTTGTTTTGGTTTTCTGGAAAATCCGACAGTAGGCATGACTTTTTGGCCTTGATTTTTAGAAAATAAACTTTAAAACGAATCCGTGGCCGCTTGAACGGATAAAACGGACTTATAACGAAGAAGTTATGGATTTTACAAGTTTGACGACGGAAAATATTATTTCTAAAAATTTCAGCAACATGTTTTTAGTTTGTTCGGGTCAAAACGAGCCTTAAGCTTCACAAATTATTTCGACTTTTCAAAAATATATTTGTTTACTTCAATACGAAGCTAAGGACATATAAAACGTAGAAAACGGATTTAAAACGACAAAGATATGCACTTTTTCTTAAACTTGCCGTAACTAATTTTCTGCACTCAATTGGCCAAAAACCACCAACTTTAACCCTTAATATCTTTATGATCGAGACCTTTTGGACGAAAACTCCTGAACTGAAACTTTTAGATATGGATACAAACTTTCCAAAACCGTCGATTTCGTTCTCTAACGATCAACGTGTACTGTTTTACGATTGTTTTTCCGGAGCCATTTTTGGCAATTTCATGATTTTTCTGACGACATTGTTTTGCGACGAAAAGTGGTAATTTCACCAAAAATCATTATAAAACCATTGTAGGATGACATTTTGACGTTAAAACATGTAAAGTGATTTTTGATTGGTCAAGACGTCAAAAGAGTATTTTTCGACGACGGGTAATATTTTCAAAAGGTCGTAAATGGTATAAATAACATATCAAGTGCATGCATAACATTACATTGCAATTCATGACATATCATATCATTGATAATAGGTCCCGGTTGACGCATTACATTAAACCTCGGTGTACTCACTTTTGCCATTATTCCGGTTTATCCAAGTGAGTTTTCATAGCCCCGTTTTACATGCTTTCGATTATTTTCAAACCCACGGGGAGAATACATTGCACTACATTTTTCTTTGTACGATACCAAGTATGTTAAATTCATTACATTGCTTAAGTTACCTCATTTGCCAATATTGAAAGTCCCCATTTCCTGAACCATGAACCGTTAATCATTGAAGCGAGGATGAGTGGATAGATCTATCGAGGGTGACGCCTCCATCCGGGTTGGTGAATCCCAACCAGGTGAACGGATGCATGTCATTTGATTTCATTACTGAGTTGTCGGCAAACACTCGTGGAGGGGCATACATAATTGATCAGTCTAGTTTCGGGGTCATGGGCTTAGAGCAATTGTAACATTATTTTTACGTGACTGGATTGTCATGCATGCTAGATACTTGTGTAGTCGTATAAAACATTTACATAAACCTATGATTTCTCACCAACATTATTGTTGACCGTTATTAGCAATGTATTTTCGTGTAAGCGAGGCACGTGCATCATGACATGGTTAGGGACCTATATTTTGAGTCGCGGCGTCGACTTACATTATGTACATTATGGCTTTATCTTCAAAACATCGTTTGGATTTGTAACATATTTGTATTTCCTTAAACTTGTTAAACCTTTTGGGACCGATGTTGTACTCTGATTATGTTTTTATGATATATCCAACGATGTGTTTTTAAAGCGACACTTTAGGTCGTTCAATATAACTGTGATGTGGTGCTATGACAGTCATTGCCCCCAGGAATTCCATTCCGCTGCAAAACAGGTAAATTGGGGGTGTGACACAAGCCATAATTACACAATCCCTTGTCCATACCATCACTTGAAAATCAAAAACCAAATCCAAACTCTCATTTCCAAAAGTCAAAAAACTAACTCAAATTCCAACAATACCATGTCATTTGGAGTTAATGTTATCACTAATATGCCAGATTATATTAGCAACATGCCAGATAACGTGATCACCAATATTTTGAATTGTTTGCCAATAAAAGATGCGGTGAGGACCGATAGTTTAGCGAGAAACTATAGGTTTAAGTGGACTTTGCTCACCCATGTCATAGTTGATGAGAATTTCTTTTATTATTTAACAAATAAGTTTGATGAGAGGCATGTAACTAGACTATTACTTCAGCTGAAAGGTCCCATAAGAAGGTTTGTCTTCTCCATAGAGCCCAAAATGTTGTTTGGACAAGATGACTTGAATTATGAAGAGATTCATTATTGGCTTTTGTTTTTGGCTCGACAAAGAATTGATGAGCTCACAATTAGAAACTGGTATGATGAACCAATTACGTTGCCAACCCAACTTTACTCTCGTATGGAGTTGAAACATCTGTAACTTCATTATTGTACTTTTCCTACTTTGGTATTTTTTAGTAGTTTTCCAAATCTATTGATCTTTTTATTGATCGATTTCACTTAACATATGTTTGACTTCCCTAAGTCAAACACTATCACTTACAATATGTTTGACTTCCTTAAGTCAAACATATTTAGCAATACATAACGAAATACTAGCAGTTACAATAACAACCCAAATTTTTATTGATCAATTACATGTTCACAAACATCACACATTTCCCTATCAACTAAACACAAACTTATTAAGAACCGCTACATTCCGCATCATCCCTTTCATTCGTTTTCTTCCTATCCTTTAGATGTTTAAACACAACTTTAAGATTTTTATCCTCCCTTCCAAATCATCAACCTCTGATAACCCGGTATCCGCAGCCTCTTGCTTCTCCTCCTTAATACCCAAAAGCTCTTCATAGTAGCACTTTTGTTCCCTCAGCCAATTCAGAATCTTTTCTCTCAACTCCTTAGGTATCTTCCTGTATGAATCATATTCAACAATTGGTTCATCGCCGAATCCCTTAAGAACTAAATCAGAGAGAAAATAGTTGTTTAAAACTTTTGCCCACTCCTCTTCAGCAGACCCAATGTACAAATCCTTCCCCTTATCATTTTATGCCATTGTTAGTGATTAGGGTTTTGTGAAAATAGGGTGTGTTGTTGTTGATTAGAGTTTTATCATAGAAGGAAACAATAAAAGGGTAACGGGTTGGGTTGGATTAACTAAGGTGTAGTCATAATAGTACTTAGTCTATTATGCCCTTGAATATATAACTCAAAATGGACTTTGACCGAGACAAAACGGGTCAGATGACACAATCGGCCTAAAAAACCCAAGGTTTGGACTCACGGTGACGATTTTCTCAAATTTCGAACTCAAACTATGATTTTTGGCAAGTTTAGTGACTAACAGTGTATTATACTATATACTAAAAGTGGGGAGAAAGTTAGCCTCGTTTGTAACGCCGCTAATGTACTTTTGTTTTGTTGGCACCCTTTTATTGGTTGTCTTAATTGTGTTGTGATGTTGCCATTGGTTGAAAAAATAATGTGTTCATAGGTGCTACATTGCAAAAACACTGTTTTTCACTATTCATTCCCATTACTACATTAATATTAAACCATTCTCTGACAAAAATGCCATCCCCTCTCCCCCTTTCTTGAAGCTTCTCGCATCCTCTCTCTTTATTATCAAAATAATCAGATCATCTTCTCCATCTCATATCATCTAAAAAATCATGGCATCAAACCCGATTATATCTATCTCTCTCTCTAAACAGGTTAAAACCATTTTTTTTTCTTTTTTGTTACGATGTTCATGTAAGTAGAATTTGGGGGTTTTAATTAGGGTTGATAAGATTATGGATTTTCAAATTAGGGTTTGATTGTAATTTGGACATTTTTTTCTTTTCGTCTTAAGGATTGATAATTTAGGGTTTTTTTATTTTGGGTTTCCTTAGTTTTGGTTGTAGATCGTTTGTTATGTCTAGGGTTAATCGTATTATAATTTGGAGAATTCATTGATTTAGGGTTAATGACTAATTTTTTAAATTAGGGTTTTATCAATTTTAGAATGGTTAGTTTATTCTAAATTATCCTTCTTATGATTTGGTAGAAATTTAGGCTTATGATTCGTAAAAGCATCTTAGATAATTTGGCGGCGTCGGTATCTTGGCGGGGCAGCCTTACCCCAAGTGGTGGTTGCAGCCATGGTACGTCGTTTGCCTTGTTAAGCCATTGCGTGATGACCATCCGGTTTCGATACTGATATGTACTCAACTAAATGTACTTTTGTTAAAGTGAATGTTGTTTATTTGCGAAGGGAATAATGATGAAGTGTTTCACCCATTTGACAACACATACATATACGCAATGATGATAGTTATCGTTGTTTATAAATTTCATGATCGTGATTTAACAACGGTAGTATCTTGGCGGGGCAACCTTACCCCGAGTGGTGGTTGCAGCAATGGTTGCTGTTCGATTTTGCTGCTATATTTGCATACCTTCACTATTTTAACATGATTGATTTGGTGACGCCGGTATCTTGGCGGGGCAGCCTTACCTCAAGTGGTGGTTGAAGCCATGGCTGTCGTTCGCCTTTTTGAGCTATTGCGTGATGGCCATCCAGTTTCGATATTGATGTGAGCGTATGTATGTATGTGTGATGAGTATTCAAAGAATCAGTGCGTTGGATTAAGTTGTTATAGCAATAAAGAGTCTTGGTACAGGTACGCTTCATGTGCAAACATTTTCAGATCCAATTTTTTTTACGAATTTTGCGTTAATAGCAATTTATAGTTTTTACTCAATTGACAAGGTAAAGTTTGTAATTTCAGCAGCCTTCAGCAGCCTCATAACAAAGAGGTTTGACATTTTTGTCAACTCTTTCCATAATTATTTTATTTACTGTTGCTCCTAGTTTTTTTCAGTGTCCACGGCATATTCATCTCTGATACCATGGATCTTCAATACAAATGTTAATCATTCAAATAAAGTATTATACATCAGTTGGTTTAAGCTTCTACGTTGAGGAACATGAAACTTTAATTACTGTTTCTAGGTATCTTCGTTTATTAAGTTTGTTTGTAACTCGATCAACATATAGGTCCCTACTGTCTTAAAGCCCTGATAGCAAAATATATATATGGTATAGAAATTCATATTTTTCGCCATAACTTTAGGTCCTCTCGACTTTGATTCCTGTTCATTTTGTTTCACAGGAATTACAGATCCGCAAAAGCCTATGATCATGAGAACCAGTATTAACATATAAAAGACATGTTTGCAGGTTTGATAATACCGCAATCTTAACGAGTTCGATTCCTGTTCATTTTTGTTTCACAGGATTTACAGATCCGCATATGCATATGATCGTGGGAACCAATATTAATATATGAAACACATATTTGCCTACTTCTGCATAATCTGCAGGTTTGATGATAACTGTTTTTTTGTATTCATGTATCATTTATGCGACATATTGTTATTTCATATTGTTTAGATATCATCTTTGAAGTGGAATTGATCGCCAATAAGTGTATGTGTCTGTTAATTTATACTGTATGATCATTTTACTCATAGCAATCCATCGATACAAAGGGTGCCATATATCTTATTTTATCTATTTGCGCGCATCACCAATTATTTTGTTTACTGTTGAAGTTACCAATAGGATTGAGTTGGTGTTTGAAGTGTTATGAGAGTTTTATGTATCGTGTTCAGGTAGGTGAGAGTTGTGAATTATTGAAATATGAATTTAGGTATCTGCTCATTTATGTATATGTGACATGTTATAGTCGTTGAGAAAGGAAATTAGTATTTGCTTCGATGTGTGTAATTGTATATGTTATGAGATTCTTATGTAACATGTTCTGGTAGGTCAAAGCTGTGAAGCAGCGAAATCTGATGTTAGATATGTGTGTGTCCTGTTGATTTTGTTAATTGTGGAAGGAAAATAGTAGTCGGTTAGATGCAAAAATTGTTATGAGAGTTTTACCTAACGCGATTTGTTTGATGAAAATTTTAAATTAGTCAAATGCAAAGGAGAATAGGACTGAGCCTGTGTTCTCTGTGTTCTGGTAGGTGAGAGTTGTGAATTAGTTAAATGTTGTTTTAGATATCTGCTCATATATGTATATAGGACCTGCTGAAGTTAATTGTGGAAGAAAAAATAGTACTAAATTCGGTTTGTAGACTGTTATGATTGTTTTACCTACAGTGATTTATTAGATGCTGATTGTGAATTATGAATTGTAATATTAGGTATTGCTTTTGTTAGTTGTTGAAGGAAATTTAGTAGTCAGTGTCAAATTGTTATAAAAGTTTTATGCAACAGGTTCTGTTAGACGATGATTGTGAATTTTTGCAGTATAATGAGGTACATGCTGATTTTGTTAAATATGGTTACTCATACTAAAGTGACCTGTATATGGTACTTTTCATGAAGATGTTTTCCTACACATGGTTACTTATACTAAAGTATCTTGTATCTTGGTTGGTCATGACGATGTCATATTTGCAGCAATGGCCGGTTGGATACCATTTTGGTTGGCTAAGTTTGCTTCGCTGATGCCGGCTCGCGAAATGCAGAGACTGGCATCACGTGATTACTGCAAAATTTGCATATCTGCCTCATTATGTTCAGGTTTTTCACATTTAGGATGACGATATGGTGATATAAAGAGGCTGCGATGGAAATTACACATCGAGTCAATAGGAGGAAAGTTGATATTATCTGCATTTTGGCGAGGCAAAATGTTGATTTTGCAGCGATGGCAGATATGTCATTTGTCCTCCATTGGTCACATACCTGAGGCTCACTCACTTCACTTTAGAGTTTGTTAGTCCCAAACATTTCTTTAACTTACAGAGACCTATAAGTCTTAGCAATTATGCATTTACGTAATAGATTCTATCTTTTCTTTTACAAGGCACATGTGACATTTGTAGCCATGGCGTTCTTTGATCGCATCAGGTTGGATATGTAAATATCCAAGATACGAGGCTACAATGATGAATTTGTATATCTGTTTTTAGCGCCAAATCCGATGATGCTTCCATGGTTCCGGTCTCTTTGTTGCTCCCACTCGCGACGTAATGCATGTATGTATGGTAATGGGCAATGATGACTGTTATAATTTGAGCAAAATCAAATGGGTCATTGAAGATCTTACCGTAACTTGGCATGGCAACCACCAGACGGCATAGTATGCATGATTACTATGCAACCGAGTTGGTTTGTAGCCACAGTGAAATCAGATTGTTTCTGCGACCCGAACTCCATTTGCAGATCTGAGCCCAGAAGTGTTGCATTACTTTTCGTAGGCGATGATGTTAGCCGTCTTTTTTTCATATGTCGTCTACTGACTTACGCATCTTGGCTGCCGGTTGCAGCCATGGCGTGTCTTTAGTACCTCTTCTAGATTTGCAGAACTGAGCCTCATTTTTTACTATTTTATGTTGAATGTTTCTATGTGTCTGTATCTTTTTCTAGGGTGAATATTCACCGTTCATTATACTATTAACACACATATAAAGAGAATCATGCATAATTGATTTTATTTACTGACTTTGAAATAAGTATGTCTCAGGTACGTACTCTTTTCATATCATGTATAAGAAATTGTAAGTATTTGATGATTTTACTTTCAATAATGTCATTTTTTAGGAAGGACACGCTATTCAAATTGTTGAAGTTGTTGTTGGAGCTCTAAAAGGTAGGTTCCGAATTTTGCTTTATTAGCTCTTTTGTTATTATTATTATTTTTTTATATTTTTATTATTATTATTATTTTCTGGTAATGAAAAACTGCTGCATGTTTGGATGTGTAATATAATACTCACTTTCATTTACAGAAGTCATTTGGAAACGCCATGGCGTCTACTTATAAATGGTTCGATTTGGAAACTTTAAATCCTAAACAAGTCAAATAAGTAAAATAAAACAAAAAAACTATTAGATAATAAGGGAAAGAGGTTTTTTTGGCCAAAACTGATAGAAAATCGCCCAAACTATTCTTTTTAGCTGATTAATTATTGTAATACCATTGTATTCTTATCTATGCATCGGTTATTTATTAATTCTGATTTAAAAAATAGTATAAAAAAAGGTTTTTAGGTCAAACTGATCCATGTTGTGTTGTTACGCGTCCACACACCTGTCTTGGCACCTATGTAGGAAAAGGTAGTCGAATCACCGATTCCACTCATTACCAGAATGAGTAACTGAGGGGAGTGTCATGAGTTTTAAAAATCTATCGTAAGTTCTGTTTTACCCATAGTGTCTTGGGCATATTGAAGGACTAGAGAATGGAGATATATTTTTCTTTAGTTGACTCGTTATAAGTAACTGCGTGATACCTGCGCACAGCGGTGGCGATAAATATAGTTATATAATAAATATAGTATATGAATTGCTAACTCAACTTTCCTCGCCCTACCCGCTTAGTGAATTAATTTCACAACACTCCAAATGTATATGTGTTAGTTGTATGTGTTTGTTTGGGTTTTCCGTATCTTTCCGGTGACATCATTATTCCCGCATATAAAAAGACTTTCACAATCTGTTACCCGTCAAACACTCTCCCAAAAGTAAATGATTTTGATACATCAAGTTTGTATATGTGTTAGTTGTATGTGTTTGTTTGGGTTTTCCGTATCTTTTCCGTGACATCATTATTCCCGCATATAAAAAAACTTTCACAATCTCTTACCCGTCAAACTCTCTTCCAAAAGTAAATGATTTTGATACATCAAGTTTGTATATGTGTTAGTTGTATGTGTTTGTTTGGGTTTTCCGTATCTTTCCCGTGACATCATTATTCCCGCATATAAAAAAACTTTCACAATCTCTTACCCGTGAAACACTATTCCAAAAGTAAATGATTTTGATACATCAAGTTTGTATTGATTGAAATAAAGGTTAAGGTTATAAAATTTTGAATCAAAATAAAATAAACCTACCAAAAATGTAAAAACTAAAAACTCGTAAAAATATATTAAAATTGATGTTGAATTAAAGAGCACAAAATTTTAGAAAATATGGTGAAATTAGATCATAAAAAAATTAAACGAATTAAAAGATATTTAAATTTAAAAATAAAGATGATTAATTATTGGAGTTTCTTATTTAGTTTGTTAGAGCTCGCTCTTTTTGTTATTTTTTAGTTAGAGAAGTGACACATGTCACTCAATAATTGAAGCTCCTTATCTTAATTTTTTGTGGAGCCCACAACTTAAATGCTTTATATAATAGTATAGATAAAAAGTGACACGTGTCACCCCATTATTGGAGTTTCTTATTTAGTTTGTTAGAGCTCCCCTTTTTTGTTATTTTTAGTTAGTGACAATACGTCACTCAATGATTTGAGCTACTTATCTTAATTTTTTGTGGAGCCCACAACTTAAATGCTTTATATAATAGTATAGATAATAGCCAAATCGACCAATTACTTCAAAAATTAGTAATGCTAGATCAGTATTGAAAACATATAGTAAGTTTTATTATATTATATGTACTAACTATCTATAGAGAACTAATCATGTATGGACCAAAGGTTTAACTTCAACCGACCCCATACCTAAAGCTACCCATATTGACCCGTTAACTATTATTGATGTTTTTTCTGTTGTTCATGTGTATGCCTTTTCTTTAAATGTTTTCTTAAGTTAAGCTTAGTTATCAAGGAACGCAATTACGTTAAATGTTTTTACTACTTTTTCAGAAAGAACTACAATGATTCGGCATTCAAGAGGGCTAAAAATTTGAAGCAATAGCAAGAAGTTAAAGGGCAATAGAGTGGGATAAAGAGAGGGGCAAAAAAAAAGAATACGAAGCAGCAAATCTGAAAGCAAGCAAGGGTTTAGAGCCTGTGAAAGAAGCAATGAGCAACAAGTACGCTGACGGTTACGTACAAGCATATTAGGTTGTATGATGGGTTATGGATGGTGACGAAGGTAAGTCACCATCATACCTGAAAGGTGAAATATTAATTAATGATTTTAGTAGGCTGCTATAAAAGAAAATATGTATGTATGGATTGGATTTAAATGTTTGGATTTTCAATGTTTTGTAATAATCGTATATTTAGACAGAACCTTGAAGCTCATTTCTATATTTTTTTAGGGGCAAAAAAATCCAACCTGACTGATTTAACATTTCGATAAGGCAAAGAAAGTTTTCTTTCAGTGATGGACACGGTATGTGTTAACTCATCAACAAACCAAAATACATGCTAAATTTCATCCTTTTCAAAAAAATATACTACAACCGTATCGACAAACAAAAAACGCAACAATAGAAATCTTAACACAACAACCCCGCACCAACGCGCGGGCTACCTCGCTCGTTTTTTTCTAAAATTTAAGAGTGTGCGTCATTTTGAAAAAGGAGGTGATTTGCACACTCTCAAAAATGATTGGGACACTCACATTTTGAGTGTTTGTACATTTATCCTCACATTATTTTTAGTTATGTTTATCTTGTAATGATATAAATGTCCAAACACTCAAAATTTAAATGTTCCGATCATTTTTAAAAGTGTTCAAATCACCTCATTTTGAAAATATGATTTTAGCAAACCTTGCATAACCCAAAGTCCCAAACAACCGCATTGTTTTCCCCAGGCCAAAACAAAAGAGCCGTTAGAGAGAACCTGGATATATATATAAACCCGACCCGCAACACCTCGAATCATCACTTGATATTGAAGTGTAAAATCCTTAATTACTCGCAAACTCACTAATCACCTCCAAATTTTACAGCACATCGATGATGATGGCTGATAATAATTTGCAAACACAAACACAATTCAAGCCAGAATTTAAGCACTTGTTTCCAGTTATTCGTCGATTTAGTCCTGATGATCCATTTTTCGCTTCTGGAAATATCGAACGCGAACTTCTTGCCAAACAGGTACGGTGTTATAATTTATATTTGTTTAAATTGTTGATGCAAGTATAAGCCCTAAACATGATAAACACTTTATGCACAAAGTACAAGTTGATATTGCATGTTATGACTCCTTAGTGAGCAAATTTAGGCTGTGTTTGTTTCTTCAGACATTTGTATGCGAGAGAAGAGGTGAATATGAAGTTCTTAAGAAACAAAAAGTGGTAATAAGACTTGAAAAAAAATCTATAAAATTGAAGTGGGAAAAAGTCTTTTTAGCCTCTTATGTCTAGAAATAAACAAACTCTAACGTCAGCGCGCCTGCGGACATATGAGGAAAAAACAGACACCCTTTTTTGAAAACATCTGCGAAAGATGTTTGGTCTCAATGCTCAACAGATACTCTGAAAGATGGAAAAGTGTTGCATCTCCATGTACAGTCGACGAATCCAATGCCTAGATAGATTATATCCGATGATTTTGGGTGTGGAGTGGGATACATGTGGAGTCCAAATATTTTAATAATACACTTTACAGTTTACGCTCATAAGTTGAAAAACCAATGCCTAGATAGATTGTTATCACTGAGCTGTTTATTGATAAAGGAAGCTTGACTAAGTTAATACTCTCATTTTGATGTCCAGGTTGCACTGGATATAACCGAAGATGAAAAACAACAGCTTGTATATATGGAAGATGAATCCAGGTACTGTTGGACATTTTTACTCTATCCCTTTCTTTTTTTTTTTTTTTTTTTTTTTTACATATTGGCATACTAAATCTGCAATAAGTTACTAGTTCACATGCTTAGCTTTTTAGGGATGGCTAACACTAGATCAAAGATGATTTAAATAACTGGATTTATTTTATATTATGCTCATTTCCATTAGGAGAAACAATTTTTGCATCATAAGGGAAAAGATCAATAGAGTTGCTATGAGAATGGTATATTGGTCGACAGTATTGGATGATTGTAGCAACTTGTGCCTATGATAGTCTATATAAATGATAGTTTTCATATTTCTCTGATCACATATCTATCAAGAAATAAACTTGCACTTTGAAAAATCGTTTTTCATACAGCTCAGCAAGTCAAGTGAAAGCCTAGTTATATTCATCATGTCCATCATCCTATGTTAAGTTGGTATCCAGTACATGTCATACAACATTTTTCATACATTCATCACAAACTTTTTTGAACTTACAACACTACTAAATGATACATATGGACCAGTCAACATGCTTAGACCCGATACCTTATAGGGTCGGGTTGCGGGTTAGTTTTTATATTCTTAAAACCCGATAAACCCGACCCGATAAGCCCCTAAACCCGACCTGATAACCCGTTTGACAACCCTACTTGGAATGTTTAATATTTACAATTATTTTCTTTCGACTTGGTTTAATATGTTAATCTAAAAAATATGACGAGCATGAAACATGTCTCTATTTACAAATGCCCTCTTTTTATGGTTGACATTTTACTTGAAAATTGTACAAAAGTTTATGATCTAATATATTGTTTCAGTTTTTACTTATTTGAAGTCTGCAAATAGCATTACGCGTTACTTCTTACCAATATGACTGTTTTGTTTCGCCAGTGAAGTGTTCTGTCCAATTGTGGGTTGTGGAGCACACTTGAAATCTTTGGCAGAGTTTGAGGATCACTACAATGCACGTCACACAGCCTGTTGCTCTGTCTGCTCTAGAGTATACCCCACGTCTCGCCTGCTTAGCATACATGTATCTGAAGTGCATGATTCCTTCTTCCAAGCAAAAGTTGCACGAGGTTACCCAATGGTAAATTCTCCATCTTATTGTATTGTAGTATATATTAACTTGGTAGAGAACCCATTTGAGGCGAAAGTTTGACCCATTTACTTCTGGTTATGCTAATGCCGCAAACAGGTAAATTTGGAAAATAGCCAAAATGTAAACAAACAGTTAGGAAGTGACCAAAGTATATTTTAAAATAAATAAAACTTACTAAGTCGCTCTATTTAAAAACTTACACTGAATAATACAACTGCAATGATATACTTTCTGTAAGCATACTTGACAAATGGTATTTGTAAATTGGAAAAGTAAGCTGCCCAATTGTCTAATTTATCGTAACATGTTTCGTGGAACAGTACGAATGCCTTGTTGAGGGGTGTGGTGAAAAGCTCAAAAGCTACAAGAGTCGGCATCAACATCTTATAGACAAACATAGCTTCCCTTCTTCATTTGAGTTTTACAAAAAGACACGTCCATCAAAAAAAGATAGGGTGAAGAAAAACCAACGTAAACAACACCAAACAACACTTACTAGGGATGATGAAGATGGATCAAGTGCAATGCAAATAGAAGAAGAGACTCTCAATGGCCTTGTTTCAGCTGTTTCAAAGTTAAATACTTCAGAAGATTCCACTCCTTCGGCTATTAGTTTTGGACGTCGTCACACTCGTGGTGTTACATTTGTCCCTCGAGCTGTTCAGCGTGACAGAGAGAAATGAAATTGAGTTGACTTGGTGTTTGGTTTACATAATCCGTTTTGGAAAGAATGGAATGGTCAAAAGGAACTGGCATGTAATTGTGGTTTTCTTGTTTACGTAAAACCTCAAGTTTACATTTCGTGTTTTGTCGAAAAACTTTGAGATCTATCTCTAGTGGGTGAAGATTTGGTGGTGATCATCAATGTGTTATTGTGATTCATTTTATAATGAATTTGATTTTGTAACCTTTCAGATTATTTGCAGAAATACATAACCGTTAAGGTAATTGTGTATCAGTTGCCAGCAATTTTATGCTGACAATCTGACTCTTTTAGTGCTACTTTATCAGCGGGTTCAAATCGGATTCTCTAACACACATATATAAAGCTATTCATTTTAGTGGTTTCCTCCGTGTCTTGAAATGCACACACACCTTTTAAAGCAATGTGGAACAATGGGAAGAAAGAATCTATAATGATAAATTGTATGTTGCCCGACTCGTCAATGGAATTGAGACAATCGTACAGTTTGCCGGTTGTGGAGTCGTGTCAGTGGTTCCAACGAGGGACAAATTTTAAAATTTTCTAAACTTTTTTTCTGTTTCAGAAGATATGTGTATGTTGGCGAAAAGAAAAAAAGTAGTTAGAGCATGGGGTATGGTGACTTCCCCACTTCTCTTCACTTGGGTCTCACGTGTGTCACATCACCTCCACATCACTCCAACACACTAACAAAAAAATACACGTCATCACAACTTCTTCTACTTCACTTCACTTAGCCCCACCCAACTCATTTTATTTTTTAAAAACATATATCAGTGTTTTAAAACAAATGCAAAGTGGCAAGGAGCAAAATGGACCCTTGGTGTGGTGGCATGAAGTGGCGAGGAGCAAAATGTTTTGTCTTTTTTCATTTCGCTTTGAATGGCTTAAAACCATTGTGCGAGCCACAATGAGGATCAGAAACTAAAATGTGGCGAAGTTGCCGCCTCGTATTCGGCGAAGAGTTGTGAAGAAGCCCATACCCCTTGCTCTTAATGATCACGGGGAAACATACCAGGGAATAACATAGAAATGATTGAATAGAATAAGAGTGATGTGACACTCGTGGTGTAATGGTGTTAATGATAGACAATTATCGTTTTAACATATCACATGCTCTAAACGAGATTACGAGAAGGTTTTGAACCAAACTAACGAGCATGGACAAGATTATGATTTGTGAGTCATTTCAAAAGAAAAATACAGGGTTGCACAACAAGTCAGCAGTCAAAGTGGCGAGTTTACAACGTCCTCCAATGAGGTATTGCCAGCTAGGAAAGGATGACGGAACTCCACATCCACATCCACGTTCAGCCTACCAAAATATCAATTACATAAAGATCTCTTATTAATACACATTCTCATTTTTTGTCCTTCTTAATTAACTTTCTTGTCGTATGATGAAAAGCAACTATTACCTCATTCTCAAAATATAAGTCCAATTTAACTTTTTGAATCAAACTTTGACCATAAATATTTTTATTTGTATTATATAATACTTGATGCAAAATATATAAATAGATTGCATTTTAAACGTATTTTCATTTAGTATAACTTTCATAGAGTGTTATATAATACAAAAAAAAATATTTAAGGTCAAAGTTTGAGTCAAAAAGTCAAATTGGACTTAAACTTTGGAAGGAGGGAGTAAATCATTACATTGTGTAACATGTTCTTCAAAAAGTTTAAATCGGCAGGAACCCTAACCCCGTGCACCACTTTTGAGTGCCGACTAAACTTTCCTCAAGGACCTAGCTCTAGGCAATGAGCACTTGTTCTAGTAACCTTTTAGCCAGGTTTTGGGATTGAACCCATGGCCTATTTCTCCAAAAGCCCTTCTTGACCGGTTAACTAAACGTTTGTGGTAGGAGAGCGATATCATTTGATGTTCGTTTTTTGTTTTCTAAGGCAACACATATTTATTAACAAAACCAACATCCCACAAAGGCCACAACACAAGCCACGGAAGAAAAATAAATTATATAAAAAAAAATTATATACCTAGAAACTAACAATCCCCACAAGATGCTCAAGCTCGTAATATTTATTGTGATTTCGAATCTAACAGGTACGTAAGAACTATCATAAAAAAACTAATGTTATATAAAGTGCATCACTCATACACTAGTGGCATATGTATGTGGTGTGTTTGTTTAGCGACTACATAATGAAGAAAGATTAGGTTGAGGTCCAAGCAGCGAAGTCAAAAATTATGGCAGACGTAGAGCTCATGGCTTATAGTTGCGACGTGAGACGTTTCACGCACGAGAACACCATCACGTCATTTTGCCTTCCATATATTGCAATAAAGTTATCTCAAAAGGATAAACCACTCACCGGAGAAAAAGCTTGTGTGTGTTTCCCGCATGACCATCATCTAGTCTTTTTTATCTATACTTATATTATATAAAACATTTAAATTGTGGCCTCCACTAAAAATTAAGATAATGAGCTCCAATCATGGAGTGACATGTGTCACTTCTCAACTAAAAACTCGCATTTATTTTCAAATTGAAATATTTTTTTATCTTTATTTTTTTAAAATCTAATTCCATCATATTTTTTAAAATTTTGTGCTTTTTAATTCAACATCTATTTTGATATGTTTTTATGAGTTTTTAGTTTTTACATTTTTAGTTGGTTTATTTTATCTTGATTCAAATTTTTACGACTTTAATGTTTATTTCAATTAATACAATCTTGATTCATCAAAATCATATACTTTTGGAGGAGTGTTTGACGGGTAAGAGATTGCGAGGGTCTTTATATATGCGGGAATAATGATGTTACAACTCACAAGAAAGCTACGGGAAACCCAAGCAAACACATACAACTAACACATATACATTCGGAGTGTTGGGAAACGAATTCACTAAGCGGGTAGGGAATTGCGGGGAGAGTTGGGCTAGCAATTCATTTACTATATTTATGATATAACTATATTTATCGCCGCCGTTGTGCGCGGGTATCCAATCCGTATAAAACTTGGCAAGATAACCAAAGCTACAAAATAAAATATATACAAAAACCAAGGACCATTTCTGCAACTAATACAAAAACAACCCAAATCAAACCACTCCTAAATTCAACGCGTATAAACAAACATCTTCTTCTCATATCACCTCTCATTCTCCATCCAGATCCCAATTTCAAAAAACCCTAAATTCAGATCCAATCAAAAAATGGACGCTCTAGATTCAGTATTCGAGCCACTAAGAGAGTTCTCAAAAGACAGCTACCGTCTAGTCAAAAGATGCCACAAACCTGATCGCAAAGGTAGTACATTTAATTTCCACTTATTTTTATAAAACTTATACATCTTGATCTGATCTGATCCTTTTTTATAAATTTATAAAAACAGAGTTTTCGAAAGTTGCGGTCCGTACGGCTATTGGATTCGTTGTGATGGGATTCGTAGGGTTCTTTGTCAAGTTGATCTTTATTCCTATCAATAACATCATTGTTGGATCTGTTTAGAGGTATAACTTTTTATAAATTTGTTTTATTTTTATTTTTTGTGTTTATTAATTGCAGAATTATGATTTTGTTAGATCATGTTAAGATTTGATTAGTTGTTTTTTTAAGAGATTGAAGTGTATAGGTTAGATGAAGAGTAGTACGTGTACGTTAATGGCTCGAGAAGTATCGAAATGTATGTTGAGTTTATGGTTTGTGGTGAAATATATGTCGGATCTCGTGTTGAGGCGGATAATTAGGATAGCGATCAATGCTCTAGTAGCACTGTTGCATGGCCATAGTATTGTTTAACGAGAGCATTGATCGGCATTTTATTGCATGTAGTGTGTTGAAATATGGAACTAAGATTGAAACCAAGAGGGTTGACTAACATTTGATGTTGATGATTGAGTGTTGAGCATCTCGTGTATGAATTTCTTCACTCCTATTGTAAAAGTTAGGGGAAATGTCTATGCATTTTGTTTCGTTTTTTATTTTACCAAAACATTTAGATTCTAGCCACACAACCAGAAGGTTGGGTGTTTGAGTCTCTTAAGAGACATGTTTGGGTGTGATAGTTATTCGACTGCTTTCTAACTTTCACTTATTGTAGTCCAAAATTTCCGGTTGATAAAATTGCAGTCTGAATATTGAAGCATTTTGAAAGATGTTTTTGGCGTCACCTATTCTGCCTTTGTCTAACAAATGTTCTTCTTTGCTTGTCAGGTGATACGGCCGTCAAGGGATGCATGAAAGACGATAGTTGTGCAAAATGGTTTAAAGAGAGAACAATGATGTATTGCAGGAAATGTTTTTTTGTTATGTTCATGTAGAATGAGATAATGATTTTAATACTTTAATGTTGAACTTATTTTAGTTTTTACATTCTGTGTTTTTGTTTTTACGTTTTGCCTCATCCTCTTCACGTGTGCTCGAATTTAGTATCACAAACACTTGTTTATGGTGCATAATAGGTGTCATCTGTTGTGATCCTATAACTGACTGCCTTTATTGCACCATATAGGCCATACATCACTTTTTGGGTTGTAGCTTTAGGCTTTTTATATTCCTAATCTCAAAATCCTTGAGCATCCATAGTTTACGGTTTTGGTTTGCTGCATCTTGGATCATGTTCGGGTTTGGGGAACTCCTTTTATTGTATCATTTGTATATCTGTTACTTTTGGGGTTGGTTCTTTTTGAGTTCTCATTTTTCAGTTTGCAATATTCAGATGTCAAATTCCTATTTAAGCTTGTTTTCGTGGGTGAACTAACTGGTACATGGTACTGATGTTGTTTAACGTTTTGGGTCTGCTTCCCGTTGGATTACACTGCGGTTGCTCTTCAAAGTTCCCATCTGTTGTCTTTGGTCACTTTGTCAGTGTGGTTGGTTCTTTTTGAGTTCTCATTTTACAGTTTGCAATATTCAGATATCAAATTCCTATTTAAGCTTGTTTTCATGGGTGGACTAACTGAGTAACTGGTACTGATGTTTAACGTTTTGGGTCTGCTACCCGTTGGATTACACTGTGGTTGTTCTTCAAAGTTCCCATCTTGTCTTTGGTCAGTTTGTCAGCGTGGATAGCTTAGTTGTTTTCGCATCAGCATTATGAAATCTATCACTACATTCAACTATTATATTTTGTTGAGAAGTGTGTTAGGACTCTCTGTACATTCAACTTAGGAGCTCAAAGTTCCCATCTTGTATTTGAGAAGTGTGTTAGACTCTTTGTGTTTACCCATGGAGCTTTTTGAGTTCCAGTTCAATGATTGGTCGAACTTATAAGTGTAGCATTGAAAGTTTTATCATGATCCTTTACAAGATTATGTCATAATTAAGGCATAGAAAAGATTGTATAATACAAAA
>OU343218.1:160383308-160426020 GCA_910596185.1 Chrysanthemum makinoi
TTCCAAAGTACTACACTTAAATGGTGAGATGACTTCACGGATTTCATCTTTAAGCATCCTTTGAAACCTATCTACCTTAAGCTTCTCATTATTATGATACTCGGAGCAATAAGGGACCATGTCATTAAATTTCTTCCATAACTCATTCACCGTTTCTTTTGTTTGCACTAGAGTCTGAAATTCTTCCCTAATCTTATCAATTTCCTCCGCGGTGCATATTCGAGGTAAATAATTCCTTGAACTCTCTCCACGAACATAAATCGACCAAGCTTCCCTTTTTCACACACCTTCCCTTCCCACCAAGTTCTAGCACTATCACGAAGGAAGTTGATAGCATAAATAACCTTCTTTGCCTCTTCACACCCACTTGTGCGAAAGGCACCTTCAACAGCAATAAGCCATCTATTACTAGCTATAGGATCAAGGGTCCCTATAAATTTAGGTACGTCGCATGCCGTGAAATCGCGGTAAGATGATTTATCATTCTTAGCAACCCTACCATGACCTTCTTCTCTTCTTAGTTCCGCAAACTCTCTTTGCATTACTTCTTGTATATTTAGAGTGGTCTCCTTGACAACATACGGCATGGATTTTTCTAGTGCTTTTCCTATCCTCCTCCTCATTAACCCATCTATAGCCTTTACTTGTTAGTTAGTAAACCCTTCTAAGGTAGGACCCTCCGAACTAGAAGAAGAGGAATTTTCTGAAATCGTATCATTCTTGGATGGGTCACTTGCCGAAGATCCGGCATGTTTAGAGGGAGTAGCCTTTATGGCTTCCTTTTGATGGGGAGTACTCATTTCTTCTTTACTGTAACATATGACAAACATTCAATTAAGCAGAATCACCTATAACATATAAAAATAAGATAATTCTTTCATTTCTCACCCTAAACACCACCTGCACAAAGCCTTAACGATCTTAGGTAATACACATGTGCCATCTTCCTATAACCACGGTGGCCAAGCGTAGTTATAAAAACTTGTAACATATGTACTTCTTAAAATCATCAAGGAAGTGTACACGTAGTATAACTATTACCAACACAAATTACACGGACTAAGTCTAGGAAATTCTAAGGTAAAAATCCTAAATCTCTTAGACCAAGGCTCTGATACCAAGTTGTTGCACCCCCATAACGGAAATTTTAAAACTTTTATTATAGACATGGATGACAAGAGAAGGAAGGAAAATCTGAAAGTTTTCTTTTTAAACGTGACGTCGTCAGGTTATAAGAGCGACGCCGTCTGGGACTAACGTGATGGCTCAGAAAGATTTTGTGACGGCGTCAGATTATAATCGTGACGGGTCAGAAAGTTTTGGCAAAAATGCGACGGCGTCGATTCGGACGCGACGCCGTCAGGAACCCAGACCTGCATATTTTGTGCAGACTCACTACACTTTAACCCAATAAAAACTACATATCACCTTGAAAATTACTACAAAACCTGTGAACAAATTATAACCCATATAGGAGAAACTATTACTAGTAATCATAACACTTTTAATCTTCAAAACAAATAATCGGCTTTATGCCAAACATCATTTTTAGCTCCATGACCCATAATTACAATAACTTGACACATTGACTTAATGTTTTAGAGAACATAAACATAAAGACAATTATTGACGGAAAAAAGACCAAGACACTTGAAATATACCAAAACGACTTGACTCTTTGCGGCTTCCAACTTTAACACCTTGGTTCCAAAAGACAAGCTCAACTAGGAGCTCAAGCAAAATCCATCCTACACTTGAGTCTTACCTTTATCCTCCTTGCTAAGACCTACAAAATGTCATCAACTATAACATAAGCAATTGCTTAGTAAGTAAATAGGTCAAATGCAATTAAAAATATCACAACACATAAGAATTACATGGAGCATCTATAACATAAACACATACCTTAACATTTGGTATTTACACTACTTGACATACAAAGCTATGGATCCAAGCTAACTATTACAAGCTCCAACAACTATAACATAATCAAATAATCATATTCAATATGATAATACATTAACCCACTATACTTACCTCCAATTGATCAATAGGTTTCTACCAATTAGAATCACCACTTCCTTAAGCTTCCTAAACAGCAATTATGCTAAATTAGAGACTATAACTAGCAATTTCAAGAAATTGAACATCTCCTATTACTACTTTTAACTTCTAAAATCAAAACCCTAATTATAAAAATTGGGGAAGATACTTACTTAATTAGAGATATGAAATTAAGGGTCCCCCTATCTTGATAATCACTACAATAGGTCCGAATTTGGCTTCAAATAATGTGTTCTTGATGTCTACTTCTTCTTCTCTTCCAAACCCTTTCTTCACCTTGAGGGTTTCTTCACAAATTCTGGATATCTCTTCTAATTACTAACTTTTTCTTTTAAATTAAATTACTTGGCCTTAATGGCAACTTTAGTCCCTCCATTCTAGTATTCTTTTATATAGGTCACAAAAGTTCTTATTCTTTCTTACTAGCCACAATATTTAAGAAGCATTCATATACATTCTAACGAAAGTTTAATACTTCTATTTAACAATACCTTGACGGGATACGGGTGTAACAGCTTGCTCGACTTCAAAGATGGTGATCTTGCCTTTAAGAGGAACCTAAAAGATCACACAAAAACAAAACTACAAACATAGATCTCTTGGATCTAAGGTTAGTGAGATTTAACTCATCGGGGAAAGTGTGTAAGAAAGGGATTGAAAGGGATGAGAAATAATGAAGAAATGGCTCACTATTTATAGAGGAAAAATCCTACTGTTCCCGGATCCCACGGATCCCTTCCACTTGGGATCCGGCTAGCACAAAGCTAGGGATCCGTGGAACGCTCCTCTTTACCCATGGGTATTTTGGTTATGGGTCATGGGTCATGGGTTGAACCATGGATCTTTGGCTAGATACATTGTATCTTTAAGTGCAATGCACTTAGTCACTTGGGTATGGGTTGATCCATGGGTTATGGGTATTATCCATATGTGATATAAGCATGATGTCATGCAATGGGTTATGGGTCAAGATCCATGGGTTATGGGCTTTGGGTTGTACCCAACTACATTCAATGTATTTGCCCAATGGGTTGTGATACTTAAGTTTCTACCCATTTATATTACCCAATATACTACATACTAGTTATGTGTATATTTTATCCAAATATGTAAACACTAGTTTTTGTACATATGTATTACTAAATCATAAAATCACTTATACTTGTTTTAGTGTTTTATGTGAAAATGTGAATATGTTAGAAACTATTAGTTCAAACCATTTACGTATTCTATTTGTTTCGTTAAAATGATTTTACGTTTGTTATCGACAAAACATTAGAAGATCGTAAAATATAAATAAACGTTTTTACGGCTTATTTGTATTAACACAATGTATTGAAGATAAGACTTACACAAGTGATTGAATTTCTTGGAATGATGATGAAAGAGCTAGCTCCTAGGTATAGTAATGATGAGTTTATGGTCGTATATGAAAGAGTAAAGTAGGTAGTAGAAGTGCACAGTGATCATCAAACACTTATTCTGTTTACTGATGTGCCGGTTCCCACAGATCCCTTGCAAAATGGATCCGGCTAGTTAAGGTTTATGGATCCAGCTGTTAAGAAAAACAATTTGAGTGGGTTTGATAATTTTGACACGGGAGTTTTTGATTTTGATTTTTGCCAATGGTTTTGCTCTATATCTTAGGGTTTATCTATGATACAATGTTTTGACGAGTCTTCGTGTTTACAAACACTTTTGACTAGGTTCCTTTTTACGAGTAAGCCATAAGTCAGGAAACTAAGAATCATGTTAAAAGTCTATTTTATCATGATATAGAAAATTTCAAATAGAAAATATTGACATAGATTACAAACGCAATGCCAATATCTCTATGTGAGAAATGATGAATCAAAACTTTTGATTAGCCAAATTTCTTTATGACTTAAAGATGTATATTGACTACTTTATAGTATTGTCTATGGAGATCAACTAAGAATACTATTCCTGATGATGTGTTTGATATGAAGAATGACTTTTTGGAGAAATTGTGATATTGAGGTTTAAACATTAAATCTACGAGTCTTTTTATAGTATATGTAATAATATTATAATACCACCTAATATAATTTAGAAGAAAATATTATTATTTTATCTACAAACAATTAGCATGTCTTTAGATTAACTAATTATAGTTAGAAGAACATACCTTTGCTATATATTTTTTTGTGATTTTTCAAAATCATATACGCTAAATACTTCATGAGCTTTTAAAATACTTAATCGTATTTTGTAAAAGCAAATCGTAACTACTTTGGATTCTTCTTTGGGTGTTGACTTCATTTTTCATTAGTAGGAACGAAGTCGTTGAATGAATCCTAGCATGAAGATTTCTAAAAAAATGTTAGAATGATCTATCACTATCCAACATTTTAAAGTATAAAAATTTCTGAAACATGAATTTTTGTTTTAAGAAATTTCATTCTTTGTAGTTTTCAAACATACACGGATCATATCAAGTTTATAAAGTACAATATACTCTAAGAAACTTTTAACGAAGCTGTGATGCCAATTGTGGAAAACTAGAATGGGGGGGTTGAATAGTTTTGCCGATTAAAACTTATTTTTAAAGTATTTAGATAGACTTATGTCAATCTATTTAATATGTGTGTTGGATAATGATAGATAAGCATATAAGTAAGTAATGCAAAGATAAAGAGTATGTGGAAAACTAAAAGAGGGGGTTGAATAGTTTTGCCAATTAAAACTTTCTTTTAAACTATTTAGATCGACTTATGTCAATCTATTTGGATGTGTGTTGGATGTTGATAAACAAACATATAGAAGTGTGTAATGAAAAGATAAGAGTAAGAAGCACAAAACCACAACGCAAGTATTTATAGTGGTTCGGCTACAAGGACACCTTCCTTGCCCTACTCCACTCCCCGAGTCACCTACTCGAGAGTTTGTAATCACTACACGGCACCAACTCCTTATGGCGGAGAAGCCTTCACAACGTCGCCTACTCTTTTTCCGGTACTAGGCTAACCACCGGGTTCTTTCACACCAAGGTGAACCACACCTACCACAACGTCGCCTACCCTTTATCCGGTACTAGGCTAAGTACCGAGTTCCATTACAATGGAGGAACTGCTACCCAACACTACACCAACGACTAATCCCAAAGGAGACCAACTCCTTATTACAACATCATCAAGGATATCAATATCCTTGGATCTAATACTAATCTATCTTGTACATCGAAACACACCATATCGAATGTACATCTAAGGCACCTTTCACTAATGCCTTTAAATAGATCTTCAAGACACCCTTCACTAATGTCTTGTGACTTGACTTCTAGGCACCCTTCACTAATGCCTATAATACGGACGATCGACACCTTTCACTAATGTCTTCGTCTTGACACTTGAGACATCTTTCACTAATGTCTTCAACACTACACTTCTTAGAAGAAAGAAAAGAATCATCTACAAGAAGACTTCAGTATTCTTGATGATGAGGAAGCATGGCAACTCATGGACTTGAGCTTGCTTGACTTCAAAGGTGGTGATCTCGCTTTTAAGAGGAACCTAGAGAATCACAAAAAAACAAAACTACAAACATAGATCACTTGGATCTGGGGTTAGAGAGTTTTAAACTCAAAGAGAAAGTATGTGAGAAAGGGGTGAGAAACAATGAAGAAATGGCTCACTATTTATAGAGAAAATGTCTACTGTTCCCCGAATCCCACGGATCCCTCCCACAAGGGATCCGTCTAGCGTAAAGCTAGGGATCCGTGGGATGCTCCTCTTTACCTATGTGTATTTTGATCATGGGTCATGGGTCATGGGTTATGGGTTGATCCATGGGTTTCTTATTAGATACAATGTATCTCATGAGTTCAATGTACCTAGTCAAGTGGGTATGGGTCAATACCATGGGTTATGGATATTATCCATATATGACATAAGCATGATATCATGCAATGAGTTATGGGTCAAGATCCATGGATATGGGTCATGGACTTTGGGTTGTACCCAACTACATTCTATGTATTTGGTCAATGGGTTATGATACTTAAGTTTCTACCCATTTATATTACCCAATAAACTACATACTAGTTATGTGTATATTTTACCCAAATATGTAAACACTAGTTGTTGTACATATGTAATACTAAACCATAAAATCACTTATACTTGTTTTAGTGTTTTATGTGAAAGCGTAAGTGTGTTAGAAACTATTAGTTCAAACCATTTACTTATTTTATTTGTTTCTTTAAAATGATTTTACGTTTGTTATCGACAAAACATTAGAAGATCGTAAAATATAAATAAACGTTTTTACGGCTTATTTGTATTAACAATCTCCCCCTTTTTGTTGATGACAAAACATAAAATTATTTTAAGGAAAAGCTAAAATTCATAAAGGTTTGAATTTGTAGTTTTTACTTTCTTCTCCCTCTTTTTGTCGAAACAAAAATAGCTTCGAAAGGAAACTAACACATTGTTTTTAGGAAAAACATGTGAAAAATAGAAAGGAAAGAAGAAGTAAAGAGCAAGTAACGGGAAAGGATCTCGTCTTTACTCCCCCTTGACGAGTCCATCCCTATGTAAGGGTGTCAAGAAAATAATTCTAAGCTAGTTCATTTGCAACTAAGTTTGCAAAATATTTTGTCTATGTGACGAATGTGCTCCCCCTTGATGATTGCAATTTTGCAAAGGGATGTCATGAAATGTACTCCTAATGATGCAAGTAATTTTGCAATGTATTGCTTTGACACAAAGCTCCCCCTAGCTTTAGGGTGTCAAAGTCTTCATGTGTAAATTGAATAACTACAAAACAAAGGTTAGAAAACAAGTATAATGCATAATTTCCTGCAAATATGATCCAAGTTAGTAGAAAAATAGTTTTCTGTATCACGGATCCCACGGTTCCCTCCTTGTAGGGATCCGTCTAGGCAAATTTAAGGGATCCGTCTGGCTGATGATTAATTTTATCGATGGTGATGTAACACATTATGTTAATATCAAAGTGAGATATGTATTATACAAGATAATCATATACTCAGAAATATAGCAAGTAGCATGTATTTTCATTTAATAAAACTAGAGATATGATATACATGACTCTAAAAACTAAGAAAATGATCGATACATGACTTGGAATTACTAGACTTATCTAAGTAACGCTTGAAACTAGGACACCACTAAAATCCTCTAGCTCAAGTATGTTTAGGTTTAATCTCGTCGAAACGTTCGAGGAGGTGATAGAACATGAAACGTTGGTCTTCTCGTACTTTATGTATCAAACTTTCAACATGTTGAAAATGATAACAATCTTTGTCATGGCTAGGTAGTGGTGGTGGAAGAAATGAAATTGCTTGATGCGAAGGATCAAGTGAAGCGGCTTGTGGAGCCTCAAACGACGGAGGGATTGGTGGAGGCGCATTTGAAGATGGCTCGACCAAGAGTGATGGTGGTGGTAGAGAAGTGTCAACTTCCATATGGTCGGGTGGTTGACTTTAATGATTTCTCATAATCCAAATGGGATTATATGATGGTGACGGCGAAAAGGAAGCCGGAGCTAATGTTGACTCAACACCTTGATTATGTACCATTATTCCTCCTAATGAGGAGAATGTTGTTGGTGGAGGAGGATGAGACTATAACACCCCCAATTTCATGATACGCAGCGGAATTCAAACTGGGTGTTACTTCATGGCACAACAGTCATAACAATAGAAAATGTACTCTAATGGAGTCGTTTTAAAAGATTTATCATTCGATTTATATAAATATCACAGTTTACAAAAATGAGGTCCCAAATGGTTCCAAGTTTACAAAATACATTAAATTGGTTTTCGAATGATAATAAAATTTATAGCCTTCTTGAGTATCCGTGCTACTTCGTGCCAGCCTCGTACATTATGGACCTGAAATACATGCTTAAAACTGTCAACACAAAGGGTGAGTGAAATTCATAGAGTTTAGGAAATCAGTTGAACACATAATGTTGGTAGTGTGAGCTATAGACTCACACCAATGGTTTGAAAACAAAACAGATATTATTGCACTAAGCTCATGATACCAAAAACGTTAACAGCTTGTCAATAGAAATTGATATAATAGTTTGCCAGGTCATTGGTCAAGCAGTTGCCCTAATAGGTAATTTGCCAATTAACCTATGGTTCTTCAAATAGAGTGCGTTTGTTTACCGGACTTGGTCAAACAAACGGGATTCGTCAATCCCTATAGATCTATCCACATTATTCGCGTTCACTCGCAAGTGATTAATGGTTCATAATAATAGGGACTTTGGCAATAGTGTACTTAGTGCAACTAATATATTCAAGTATAATTTGAAAGCAATGTGTTCGATTTAAAATAAAGCATGTATCTCCCCCAAGGGTTTGTAAAAAAATTAAGTAATAGAAAGTGGGGCTATGAACTCACCGAGAGTTGATGATGTTAAGTACTAACGGATGTGATGGATAAGTCGGAAGACTTCTACATGCAACCTAAAAATGAAATGTTGCGACTTAAGTTTGGAATAATGTTTAAGAAAACATAAACCATCCTATATATATATTCCTATGTTGATCATGATGTAGTCAATTATCATATGATGTTTATAGAAAGATCTTTAATATGTGAAAACGTATTTAGTTTATAGATATCGTACTACCGTTCGGGCCATCATAATTCAGAGGTCATGTAGTAAACGTTCGAGGATCTAAGGCACTTTAAATCGTAAATCCAGCAACTCGTCGAAATGTTTTACTCAAATGAAACCCCTCACATGAAGCTCCCTACTATTGTAGCACTTAGTAAATACAACATATGTTTGGAGTGAAGATTGTTATAACATAAAGTTTATCATGTTTTAATAACTATCTAGATTTTACAAGTTCTCGTCGTTTCATAAATATAATTACCATAGTTAATGGTCATGGGCAAACAAGCCTTGAGGATTTAGCCATGGCCTTGCCGTGACTTTGGTCTTGACTACCATGGTCTAGAGACTTAGCTTTGAACTTATCCGTAGCCGTGGTCTTGGCTTATGGTCATTAGGCCTCTTGGTTTGAAAGATTTTGGCCTATTTATGCGTTTTCAAGGGTCCGAGCTTTTTTGATACTGAAGGAAAACGTCGTTCCGGACAACTTTCGTGCTTTAACTTTTTGATGATTCGGACCAGAAGTATCACTTTAAAAACGGCAGAACTCTTAACAGCTTATACATGGCAGTTTTGGCGTTTAGGTTTCGCTAACTTCTTTTGCTTATAAATTTTGACTCGTTTGTCCGTTTCGGGTGATTCAAATTGCTATGTTTACCTTTTTATCTCGTCTACCATATTATGTAAGTTAGAAAGTCTTTATGTTACTGTTTTTAATGGTCTCACATGTGTAGAATATGACTAGTTTACTAGTTTGTTACTTTTATGACAATATGTGAATTAAAACAAGTGATTGAGTATATGTACATCATGAATCAACATAGTAACTATATATATAGCATGAAATAGTTAAGATTATGAATAATAAAGATGAGATGATGGTGGTGATAAGTTGCTTACAACTTTTGGCTTTCAATAAGAAAGGAGTAACTTAGTAAGGATAGGACTTTGACTGATCGCGAAAGACTTCGGATTGAGCTAGCTTTCCACACCTTGGCACCCTTGCAAACTTGAAGAGTTAGTGATGAAGTAATAAGTGACTTGAGTGGATCTAAACTCAAGAAGATCACTTAAACTTGCTAGAGATTTGATGTAGTAGCTTGATCTTTGGAACTTTCTTGCATAAACTTGGAGTTTATAGATTAAATGATGGAAGATGTGAGTGTTTTAGGGTATGAAAGACCAAATTCAGTATGTGAGGGAGTTTATGATGTATTTCACTTCCTATTTATAGGAGGGTAAGTTTGGTTAACCATATATTGGGTTAAATATTAACCATGGTTAGGTTAGGACACTTGTAATGATCTAAAAGAACCATGGTTAGGATTTTGCCACCAACATGATGACTCCCCCCCCTAAGTCGGCCATATAGTGATAAGATGACTTAGGTGGATAGTTTTGATCTTATCTTGAGTTTAGAGCATGATTTGGTTCCGTTAAATGCCAACCGTAAGTCGTTAAGCCATAAAACGTAAAACCGGGTATCGTAAAAATATGAAACTTGTAGGAATGATGAAACTCATCATTATAATCCATCTAACAATATAAAATGGGTGATAAGTCTCATTGGGTGCAAAAGCGCTTAAAGCTTGGAAATACGGGTCAAAAACGCGTAATTCGCAGTTTATCAGAAAATAACGAAATTTCAGGGAAACGACCGTGAATTTATTTAGAGTAGACTAAAATTAGTCTAGAAATGATATGAGATGTTAAAATGTGGTTTTCGTCATACGCGGGATAACTTTACAGTTATTCGTGAAGTTTAAAAGTTACGCGATTTAAGCAAAAATGTAGAACGTACAAGGTTAATTCCTTTATGGTCAAAGGAGGAGGGAAATATGTTTGAATTTTCCAAAAAATGTAAAAGTGTCAAAAGGATATTAGAAACACAGTGCAGGAATCGTTAAGTCTGGATGTAAGTAGAATTGTTTAAAACGTAAGTTTAGTTTTGTTCTGTGCTGGGCTTATTTGGTAATATTAAAAATAATAAATCTTAAAAATCTCAAATTAATCATGAGTGATCTAAAAATTTATCGATCGAGAAAAATTGTCGAGTTGATTTTCGTTATCGCGTGATGTTTAAGCGATGGACCGTCTAAAACGAAACTTTAAAACGATGTTTACTTAATAACTTTTGCGAAAATGATCTAACGATGGTCGAACTCTCAGGTTATTACTAAAATAATTTATTTTACGAGAATGTGGATTAAAAATTTTATGGGATGAATAGTGAAAGTGAATAGTAAATTCTTGAAAATGAAAAGTAACCTAAAAATGCGGGTGGTTACAGTCTCACCCCCTTAATGGGAATTCCGTCTCGGAATTCAGGGCGTGTTACCCGATGTTGAATTTTCTAGGGAAATGTGGATGTATACGCCAAATTCTAATCTTTGTGTTCTCAAGTTTCTAGTAATAGAATGTATTATGTGGCTTGTAAAGGGTTTTGTTAAAATCTTATAGAGTCCAATATACCTAAAGTTTGGCTTTTCCCGATTCTCAAAACGAATCATATCTTATTGTATCAAGGCTATCAATAAAACCTTAACTTCTATCATGGAGTTTTTGGTGATAGTGTGAGGCATGGAGCCTAATTTGTATTTGTATGGTTTCCTTAATTGTTTCGTGGGTGATCTCTAAACACCTTAGTTCAGCAAATGGTTAACTAACACTTTTGTCGATATAGTGCCTCAAATGGAATAGTTTTTGTTGTTGTTAGGGTAACTGTTGTTAATCAAAGGTGTAAGATATTGTTGATGTGAAATGGTTTATAATAATGTGACAATTGTCGTTGTAGGAAAGTCTTGATAGTGGCAAGTGGTTATCCAAACCATTTCCAAAGTTGATCGTGTCTTAGGTGGTTTCGGGATGAGGGCTATATCGTATAGTGTTTATGTCTACTAGTGTTTAGAAGAAACGTGGTACATTGAAGTTTTACATACTGAATTATAATGGAGTTCAGATAATGATGTGATATGTTAACGATTAGAAGAGTGTAGCGTACGCTTACCATTATTCTTAGGTAGAGATGTCAAGTTTGTTTTAAAATCAAAAGTGAATGACGGAATGATATCCTTGAAATCTAATCAGGCTAGTACTTCTAAGGAATGACGAGAAGATTTGATGACTATCCCAAGATAGTAGTTAGGATTATTTCATAAATGAAAACTTTCAAGAATGAAATTAGGTAGTATAAATAAGATGTTAAGATTTTGCTGAGTGGTAAGACACTATCGCGTCTCTAGATCTTTTTAATGAATTCTGGTGGTTTATCAAGTTTAAGTAGGAAATCAACCTGAATATAACACTTGTATAACTATTCCCAGTATTTGAAAATTTTAAGTCGAACATAGTTAATCAGACCATGTTCCACTATCCCAAGGTTAAATATAGGTGATTAGGCTATATTTAGCCGAGGTTCGATAAATTTTCCAAATACCTAAATTAGGTATACTTGTGATATGTTCATTGCTTTTGAGAAATTGTCCGCTAAGCAAAGGCGATATCAAACCATTCACTTGTAAGTCCTGGCCATAAAAGACTTGTAACCTATGTTTTCACAGTCCATTGTATGGAAGATAGTATGGGTAGATACGTGTGGAAAGGAAATTTTAAGTAATTCTAAAATAGTTTGTACTCGGCTAGCATCACGGACATCTAACAATAAAGGTTTCAAAATAGAATTTTGATGAATGTAGAGAAAGTTGCTGAACTTCAGCTTTTGTATATGATGAATTAGTTTGTCTTTTAGAAATCTCATTTCTTGTATTTCATTAGGGAAATTGATAGACTGTGACGGGTTTCATGTAAAACAATATCATATAAAGTTTATAAGATAATTTTTAGAGACTATTGTATAACTTACAATATCTGAGGAGTAGTTGAGACCATTGTGCAACTCACAATGTTTGAGAAATAATGGAGAGATCATTGTGTAACCCACAATGTCTTGAGAAATGATAGAGAGATCATTTTGTAACCTACAATGTCTTGAGAAATGATGAAGAGATCATTATGTAACTCACAATGTCTTGAGAAAAGATGGAGAGACCATTGTGTAACTCACAATGTCTTGAGAAAAGATGGAGAGACCATTGTGTAACTCACAATGTCTTGAGAAATAAATGAGACCACTGTAGGATTTCACGATTGTCGAGAATGTAATAGAGACCCTGTAGGATCTACTGATGTCGAGAATGTAATAGAGACCACTTTGTAGGATTTACATTGCCGAGAGTGTAATAGAGACCACTTGTATCTCACAATGTCTTGAAAAATGAATGAGACCATTGTATCTCACAATGTCTAGGAAGTAGGAAAGACCATTGTAATCAGTTACAATTTCTTGGATAAAGTTTAAGTAATCTTAAAATGCAGTAGATGCATGATTGGGAGATTAGGAAAATATGATTGTCTGATAATGCCTTAGAATAGGAATACGCAGATATGTTGAGTACATTGTTTATGATTGAAATTATGTCGAGTGTATATATCAATATACTAGTATGTTTGTAAAGCTTATAATTCCTAAAAGTCACATAATCGTCTGGAGGATGGAAGGCACGGAGAACGGAAGGCTATAAAATGTTTTTGTTTGAAAAAGTAGTTATAGTTTAAGTCTCGATTATACCCGTTTCTCTATAAGCTGTGGCTCGATACCAATCTGTAACACCCCAATTTCGTGATGCAGTGAATTCAAAGGTGTTACTTCATGGCACAACAGTCATAACAATAGAAAATGTACTCTAATGGAGTCGTTTTAAAAGATTTATCATTCGATTTATATAAATATCAGAGTTTACAAAAATGAGGTCCCAAATGGTTCCAAGTTTACAAAATACAGTAAATTGGTTTTCGAATGATAATAAAATTTATAGCCTTCTTGAGTATCCGTGATACTCCGTGCCAGCCTCGTACATTATAATCTGTCACACCCCCAAATTACCTATTTTGCAGCGGAATGGAATTCCTGGGGTTGACTGTCATAGCATCACAGTTACAGTTATATTGAAGGACCTAAAGTGTCGTTTGGAAAACACATCGTTTGATTTAATAAAACAATTAGAGTTTACAAAGTATAGGTCCCAAATGATAGTCAATATGTATGGAAATAAATTTGATACAAGCCAAACGATGTTTTTAAAGTGCATAAATCCTATGTGAGACGCGTCGTCACCACGACTCTATGATAATTCCACATGCATGCCATGAAGTGTATGCCTTAGATACCTGAGATAAAACATGCTAAAAGTGTCAACACAAAGGTTGAGTGAGTTCATAGAGTTTGTGTTGCCATGAAGAAAACCTTTAAAGAATGTTCATGCAGCAAAGGCATTGCAAATCCACTCAGTTCCAAGTTCCGCCCATACAAAACTTGCACCTTGTGTGTTTACAACCCACTGCCAAAATGTGTATAGTTTATGTTCAAGCACATGATGTCAAATGAATTCACAATAGTACCTAACTCGACGTAGAACCATAGCACATAATCAATAGTACATGACTCAATGTATCAGTAGTAAACTGATATAGCACATTATTCGACGTAGAACTATAGCACGCAAACAAGAACAATTGATATAGTACAACATTCAGTTTTGAAACGATGGTGATCATGATAGAAGTTATCCTTAAAAATCTAAAGTACTTGTGAAAAATAGTTAAGCATGTATCTCCCCCAAAATAGTTCAAAACATACAAAAGTAAGGGCTACGAAACTCACTTAGTAAAATGATGCGATGGCAAAAGTGAGTACACTAAAATGTTGCGCAAATCTCTAAGCGTGACCTATTATGAATGATATGATATATAATAAGTCATGATCTAATGTTATGCATGCAATTCGTATGATATCTATACCACTTGTGAATTTTTGAAAATAAAGCTTATCGTCGAAAAATAAGTTTATAACGTATTGTAAAATTATAACTTACCTTACAAGTATTTATGTTGAAATGATATCCTACGATAATCATTTAGCGATTTATTATGAAATTATAACTTTTCGTCGCAAAACAATGTCATTTGACAATTTATGAAGGTGACTAAATGGCCTCGAAAAGCTAGTCGTAAAATGGTGCATATTGAGTGTTAGGAAACAAACTCAACAGTTTTGGAAAGCTTGTAGCATTATCTCAAGGTCTTAGCTTTACATTTTTATCATAGAGGTCTCGATCATGGAGAAAAACATAGGTGAAGTAGGGTACTTGTACCAAAAATATAGTTTAAGGGTAGTTTTCGGCAAAGTTTGAGTGACCGCATTTTATTCGTTACAACTCCGTTTGACGAACGGTTAACCATTTTAGAAAATAGGCTAGGTGAACTTACTTTGACTAGAAGACATCGTTTTCTAAAAAGTATTCTATCTATGTTAAAAACGACTCTCAACATGGTCACTAGCGACAACTAGTTTTTGCTAATAGGAAATATATATGTGTTATACTTGTGAAAATAGTTACGTCAACCTTATTTAAACACGTGTAATTTAATCGTTATAAGTCCGTTTTCTACGTTTTATATGTCCTTAGCTTCGTGTTAAAGTATACTAATATATTTTTGATAAATCGACTCATTTAGATAACGCTTAAGACTCATTTTTTACCCTTAAAAATCTGGACAGCAAGCTGTTTTTCCGGAAAATATAGTTTTCGTCGTTAAACTTGAAAATAGCATAACTTCTACGTTATAACTCCGTTTTAACCTGTTCAAGCGACCACGTTTTTGTTTTAAAGTATATTTTCTGAATATCTAGCCCAAAATATTTTATCTCCTGTCGAAATTTCCAGATTTCATAATTATGATCAGACCCTATTTTAATGTTGTCGAAAATGATTTCTCTCGCGTGATACTTATTCTAACCACTTCAAATCAATACCAAAGCTATTCTAAACATACCATACACCTTCTTAGGGTGTCATGGGTTCCTAAACATCATCAAAAATGATATGTTTCAAGGGATTAATTATAGGATAGTATATACTAATTATAAGTACTAAAAACATTAAAAGTGGTATAGATACTCATATAACTTGCATGTTTTCTTGCAAAAATGATGAAATAACATAAATATGAATATGAAAGATTAAAAATGATCATGAAATGTTTACTAGTATGATGATGAGGTTTATGGAACAAGGTTTTTCCTAATTACCCTAGGTTTTTATTGCAAAACCTTAAAATAGAAGTAATACTAGAGTTGTTTAACACTTGTAGCTTGAAAAATCTTATGTTTCTCCTTGATCTCTTGCCTTGGCTGAATTTTAGTGATGAAATGGAGAGGATACTTTTGTTTTCACCTTTACAAAAGATATGTATGTGTTTTCCTTTTTAGAAAAATTAATAATGTAAAAGATATTAAATGGTAAAAGTGTATATGTGTACATCAAATGGAAGATTTTTATGAGAACTTGTTGTGTCATCACATTATGGTCGGCAAGGGGTAGAAAAATAAGGGTGATGTATTTTGAATGAGTAAATGCATTTTAATGTTAACTTTATTGTGTATTAAGTAAATATAATTAGGTATTTAATGTAGCATTAACTAGAAATCGATTTTAACGGAACAAAATAAAATATATCGAAGTCATAAAAATTATAAAAATACATGTCTTACAAGAATTTAGTGAATAAATAATTATCGAGTAGTATTTACGAAAACCGTCGTAAATATTTATATATAACAATTTATATACAAAATAAATTCAAAACATCGGGTAAACTAATAATATAATTTTTATAGTCTTAAAATGAGTATAAAAATATATTAGGATAATTTTTGAAAGTGTCGGATCAATTTTGCAATATAAATGATTATGCGGTAGCGTTTATTTAATAGGAAAATAAACGTTTAATAAAATATGCAAATCCATGCATAAACTAATATGATGATGTTACTAATGATATATAGACTAAATCTAGTCTATATTAAATGTCCTCAATGATTTTTCATGAATACGCAGCTAAACACTTACGGTTACGCGTATTTGATACTCGTAAACCCAGTTTACGAAAAATAATGAATAGTGAATCATGAATAGTGATTTTTCTCCGGGAATGAATAGTTTCGTGAATAGTAAAATTTTGAAATACGTTCTCAGAATATCATATTGACTTCAAAAATGATGAATAGTAACTGATGAATAGTAAATTCCCGAGATGAATAGTAAAATTTTCAAAGTTTGTAAAATGACCTGAAATTACGAGTTGTCACATTCACCCACCCAAAAAGGAATTCAGTCCTTGAATTCAGTTCGTGTTGGTCTCTCCGGTTTAGGGTTTGATGTGGCAAACTTTCCCATTCTCGAGCAAAACCCTCAAAAGACTTTTAGGTAACCAATTTTTACTTAATCTCACAACTCATCAAACGAGAACTGTCATGAGATTAGGCTAAATTGGTTTGAAGGAGGTCTTTTGAAAATTTGGCTCGATTGCGAATTGCTTACACATATGAGACTACTACTCCCTTCATTGCATGATTCTTCCTGAATTAGACATAGGTGATCAGGCTATGCATAATTTAGGAGTAACTATGCAATGCTTGGACTAATCGACTCATATGATGTTTGGTGTTGAGTCATAAACCCGCATGTAAAGTGAATATGCACTTATGATGAAATGATGATATGCTATGATGATGTAGTTATAGTCTAGGGTCAATGATGCAACCTAGTTCTCTATAACCGATGCTCTGATACCAATCTGTAACACCCCCAAATTACCGGTTTTGCAGCGGAATGGAATGGCTTATGGCCATTAGGCCTCTTGGTTTTCTTTTAGTTGTGACAGAAGTATAGTTATGAGACTATATTTACGGCAGTTTATGTTTTTAAAAGATTTTGGCCTATTTATGCGTTTTCAAGGTCCGAGCTTCTTTAATGTTGAAGGAAAACGTCGTTCCGGACAACTTTCGTGTTTTAACTTTTTGATGATTCGGACCAGAAGTATTACTTTAAAAACGGCAGAACTCTTAACAGCTTATACATGGCAGTTTTGGCGTTTAGGTTTCGCTAACTTCTTTTGCTTATAACTTTTGACTCGTTTGTCCGTTTCGGGTGATTCAAATTGCTATGTTTACCTTTTTATCTTGGCTACCATATTATGTAAGTTAGAAAGTCCTTATGTTACTGTTTTTAATGGTCTCACATGTGTAGAATATGACTAGTTTACTAGTTTGTTACTTTTATGACAATATGTGAATTAAAACAAGTGATTGAGTATATGTACATTATGAATCAACATAGTAACTATATATATAGCATGAAATAGTTAAGATTATGAATAATAAAGATGAGATGATGGTGGTGATAAGTTGCTTACAACTTTTGGCTTTCAATAAGAAAGGAGTAACTTAGTAAGGATAGGACTTTGATTGATCACGAAAGACTTCGAATTGAGCTAGCTTTCCACACCTTGGCACCCTTGAAAACTTGAAGAGTTGGTGATGAAGTACTAAGTGACTTGAGTGGATCTAAACTCAAGAAGATCACTTAAACTTGCTAGAGATTTGATGTAATAGCTTGATCTTTGGAACTTCCTTGCATAAACTTGGAGTTTATAGATTAAATGATGGAAGATGTGAGTGTTTTAGGGTATGAAAGACCAAATTCAGTATGTGAGGGAGTTTATGATGTATTTCACTTCCTATTTATAGGAGGGTAAGTTTGGTTAACCATATATTGGGTTAAATATTAACCATGGTTAGGTTAGGACACTTGTAATGATCTAAAGGAACCATGGTTATGATTTTGCCACCAACATGATGCCTCCCCCCCCCCCTAAGTCGGCCATATAGTGATAAGATGACTTAGGTGGATAGTTTTGATCTTATCTTGAGTTTAGAGCATGATTTGGTTCCGTTAAATGCCAACCGTAAGTCGTTAAGCCATAAAACGTAAAATCGGGTATCGTAAAAATATAAAACTTGTAGGAATGATGAAACTCATCATTATAATCCATTTAAAAATATAAAATGGGTGATAAGTCTCATTGGGTGCAAAAACGCTGCTTAAAGCTGGAAATACGGGTCAAAAACGCGTAATTCGCAGTTTATCAGAAAATAACGAAATTTCAGGGAAACGACCGTGAATTTATTTAGAGTAGACTAAAATTAGTCTAGAAATGATATGAGATGTTAAATTGTGGTTTTCGTCATACGCGGGATAACTTTACAGTTATTCGTGAAGTTTAAAAGTTACGCGATTTAAGCAAAAATGTAGAACGTACAAGGTTAATTCCTTTATGGTCAAAGGAGGAGAGAAATATGTTTGACTTTTCCAAAAAATGTAAAAGTGTCAAAAACATATTAGAAATACAGTGCATGAATCGTTAAGTGCGGATGTAAGTAGAATTGTTTAAAGCGTAAATTTAGTTTTGTTACTTGGGCTTATTTGGTAATATTAAAAATAATAAATCTTAAAAATTCTCAAATTAATCATGAGTGATCTAAAAATTTATCTGATGCTAGGAAAATTGTCAGAGTTGATTTTCGTTATGCGCGTGATGTTTAAACGGTGGACTGTCTAAAACGAAACTTTAAAACGATGTTTACTTAATAACTTTTGCGAAAATGATCTAACGATGGTCGAACTCTCAGGTTATTACTAAAATAATTTATTTTACGAGAATGTGGATTAAAAATTTCACAGGATGAATAGTGAAAGTGAATAGTAAATGTGAATAGTAAATTCTTGAAAATGAAAAGTAACCTACAAATGCGGGTGGTTACAGAGACGGCCTAGGAGGCAAATCCTCTAAATTGTAGAGGTGTGGTGATGATAATGGAGTTGTAAATGAAATAGCTCTAGGAACCAATGGTGATGGTTTAGTGGAGATGGGATTGTTTGACCACAGAGGTATGGTGGTGTTTGGCATAGGTAGTTTAGTGGGTACTATCCTTTTAGGGATTGGTGGAGGAGCAATCCTTGCATTTATGGACTTGACCGCAGATGATTCGGTTGAAGAGATTTCGTGTACAACACGAGCAATTTTCTTGGGTGGTTCTTTGGTGGATAAGTTGCTACTTGGAGTTTTCCTCATGATGAAATGATTTCAAGTGGTTTGCAAAGGTTTCTAAGTGCTGAAAATGAGGATGAGAGTGATGACTTTAGAAGTCCTAACAATGTGGTTTATAAAGCAAGAGATTTGGCAAGTGCATTCAAGACTTAAGCCACTAAAATTCATTGGAATGTGATGATTAACATGCACAAGAGTCAACTTCAGAGTTTATACTGATCTAGGAACTCATTTAAGATGAGATGGAGTGTTTAAGTTAGAAAGATGAGCTTAAAATGATTGTTTTAGCTAAAGTTGACATAATTTGTCACCCGGATCCCACGGTTCCCTCCTCTGAGGGATCCGTCTAGGCTAATCCTAGGGATCCGGCTCTCAGCAGCTATGAAAGGATAAAAATGATGTTTCTAAGGTCTAAGATCTATACCATCTTGAGTGTTTCAGTCCTCCTAAGTGTCTTAAATGAAGGGGTACTTAAGTACTTGAGGGTAATGAGTGATGTAGCTAATGATTGCCTTTTATGGAAGAAATTGGAACTTTCATGAGTACCAATGAATGAACAAAGATGACACTAAAGATTTTCAGAGTGTCAAGAGGAGCTAAATGATCCTAGAGATCAGATAGTGACTTAGGATAATTTTTTGGAGAATATCCTAAACACTTAAGATGGAAAAAACTAGAATTTGATCAATTTCGACCAATTTTGAGGTAAGGATGATTATGATCAATTTTGCCATAATCGAAAGATTTCTAAGGCTAGATGTAAGGGATCATGTGAGAAATGAAGAGTGATCTTGAGAGCGGAAGAGTAATGGGTTTAAGTGAAACAATAGATCTACAAGCGTCTTGATTGTGATCTAGGTGAGTTATGTGTGAGTAGGAAGGATCTACCTAACTTGATAAGGACTTAATTTGCCTTAAGACACTATGTCTACTTTAGTGTGAGGTATTCTAAGGACGTGTTTGAAATACAATGTTTGTAATTGCATTTTCTGTTTGTCGGATCCCACGGTTCCTTAAGAGTAGGGATCCGTCTAGCACAAACTTTGGGATCCGTCTATCTGCTAAGCAGAACCTTTACTAAAGGTATGCAATGACTTTGACAATGCGTCATATTTCAAGATTAGTTTAAGAGGTTCTAACACTAAGATATTAAATGTAAGATGTTTTATTTCATAAAAGAAATTGCATTACATTGATGAAACATGGATACTAAGAGTTGATCCAATTTGGAAGAAAAACTAAATTCCTTGAGTTTTTTTGCTAGATGGATCATCAAATGGTTGATGAGTGTTTGCCGATTCAGGAATGAAGAAAGTCTTCATGAGTGATATGTTTAGAGGATCCATCATCTTGTTCACAAGTACGTACAACGGACTTTGAAATTGAGGATGAAAGTACATGATGTTATGATAAAGGCGCGTCAAGAACATTCCATAAGGGATGAGTTTATTCTTGGAGCCTTGAAGATTTACAATTCGCCTTGCGAAGAAGTAGGCGAGATTGTATGGTTGTTGTGTTAGCAAATAATACATTATGTGAGCACAACAAGCGGGAAGGATTTCTCGATTTCCCCTAAGACTCCTAACATTTTCACATAGGATGAGTGCAAGGGGCTTGTACTCTTCTCGGATATCCCGTGTATGGATAATGTTTGGATTGGAGTGATGGGGTTTGCATATTATGCGAATCAAGTCTTCCGGGGAAGGTATGTGAGAACAATATGGACTATTTTCATGAAAGTTGAAGAGAGAATCAAGAGACCAATCTTCAGTGAAGGCACATTATCCATGATTTGGAACCCGGAGGATGTGAGCAAATTGCCCAAGGGTTAAAGCAAACTTTTGGTTTTTGATCCAAAACCAAAGAGATAGAGAGCGATCCTCGTTACGAACGAGTTCGACTTGACGGAAGAATTCCAACATAATCCTTGGACATATTTTCTCGTTGATTTCGAGAAGAAATTCTAGTCCTATGGCTCGGAAGGAGGTATTGATACCTTCTTCGAATTGTAAAGAGGTGTCTACAATACGTCCTTCGTGGAAGTGACGGTTTTTTAGATTATTGAACCCACGGACATGATTGCCAGGTATGTTGGGCTCAAGGGAGATGTTTGGAGTGTAGATGCTAGTGAGTGAAAAATCAAACTCATATTCATGCGTCATAGTTGAACCTATAGAAAAGCTGAGTTAATAGAAAGTGATGTTTTGTGGTCAACCAATGATTATCTAACATTTTTACTATATTTTTATTAACAATGGTTTTTAACAACAATGATACTTAACTCACCTAAGGTTTTGACATTCCAATGGAATATTACTTTTAGAAAGAAAGTTTTTTTTATTTTGCATGAAAACTGTTGTCCAGGATTACGGTTCCCTTCCATAAGAGATCCGGCTAGTCTAACTTTCGGAATCCGTGGATCTGTAGTAACAGAGACAGATTTCTTGATAAAAACATAGGTTATTAGATCTTATAGTTTTATACCAAGATATGTGTTTTATCCTACATTTTCTTTTATGTTAGGAATTAGAAAATTCCATAGTGAAGAGTCGGTCACCCCAAATATTATCTAGCATAAGTTAGCTCATAGATTTTTCATTAGTTACGTTATTTAGCAGTTTATTAGTTATTTAGTAGCTTAGTATAGTTTAGTGTAACACCGTGGAGGAAGGACGGGTCTTTACCCACTGTATACCTGATCTACAGGCCGATAGGAGGTCGTGTATTTTGTAAGTATAAATACCCCTTCCATCCATGGAAGGGGTGTGGCTTCTTTGAATAAACCTTTCATTTTCTTAAGCAACTCTCTTCAAGGAACCTCCTCTCAACTCTATTCATCTCTCTAAATGGCTTTCTTATTTAATCATTGTCCTAGACCACCCGAATCATCAAACAACATAAATATTGGATCCTAACAATTGGTACCAGAGCCAAGGTTGTGTTGTTCGTGTTGATTTGGGTCTCATTCGAATGGTTATTATTCGGTTCATGTATGTGGTTTTGACGTGGTTTTTGATGTTTAAAATGGTTTTTAAAACTGTTTTTAAACTCTTGTCTCAAACTTTTTTTATTCGAATGTTTTAAATGGTTTTATGATGGTTTTTGACGTGGGTAAAGGTTGAGCTGAATATGATGCGTTTTTAAAATGGTTGTTAAAACTGTTGTTAAACTGTTTTTAAAATGGTTAAAACAGTTTTTTAATGTTCATGCTGAATTTGGTGTTGAAACTGTTTGTTAACTTGTTTTAAGATCGTTTCATCTATGCGAGTTGAGAACTGTTCTTAGATGCGAGTTGCCTGATTTCTTGTAAGCGAATTGACAGTATTGACTGTCCAGACTCAATGTATTCCTGGATGTGAGTCGTCATAATGTCCAGATTCAATGAATATGCAATGCGGGTTGTCATGTCTATCTGTCAAAAGCGAGTTGGGTACTGGTTCTGGTTCATGCGAGTTACTTAACTCGCATTTGGTTTTATTGCACTTGCTTTTGAGCGAGTTGCTGCTGTTAGAGTTAGGTCAAGATGCGAGTTGAGTCAAAAACCAAAGCGAGTTGGTCTTAATCTACTGGTATGCGAGCTGATAACTAATGTCTTAAGCGAGTTGTCAAAGTTTTAAAGTGAAGCGGGTTGAGTTGTTAATAGATGCGACTTGACTAAACCAGTTGAGTATCCATAGCGTTTGTTGACCTTGACCACAAAAATACCATGCTACCACTAGACTCTAGCAACCTCAGGTCGATACCTTCATTGATCCACAGTTTTTCTACATAACGAGCAGTTTCAACCAATCTAATGCCAACTACAATAAGACCCTAAACCATCTCATCAAATCCGAATCAAAGATCAATTACTCAATCTAATGAAGTACCTCTACAAAATTACAAATGCATAACAAATGCATAACAAGATCTCAGATTTGTGTGTGCTTTTTCAAGTCATATCCGATCAATAAATTAAGGGCAGTCACACTAAGCTAATCATCATCGATTCTATATTTGAAGCCTTGCCTTTTTTTATATACGACACATGAAGGAAACGAAATAAGCAAACATGCTTTTCGTTGTCCTTTGATTCGATTACAGAAAATTTAAAGAGACAACCAAGACTCAATATCAAAACCCAAATCCTTGACTCGTTAATAATGAATAACCAAACAAGATTATTGGATATCATATTTCATGACTCGTGGCTATTAAAAGAAACATCAAGACTTCCAAGAGTCTTAAGCATGAGCTAAATAAACCATCATTGATCCAAAGGTTTGTTTTATATCCGAGAATAATTGAAGAATGAACAAAACCATTAAGGTTTCATCCTCTCCTCGTGCTCAGTTGAATGAAACGAAAAGCAAAACAAAAAATCACAACAAAACTTACCTGGTTCTCTTTGAATAGCTCTCGAAACCAACTCAACTACCCAAGCCATCCCTGTGGCTAAAAGACGAATCGTCCTTCAAGCCATCCCTGTGGCTAGGACGAACCCAAATGGGGCGGACTTAATCACTAGTTGAAGGTGAGAGAGGCAGATTAGGGTTGAATGATGGTTTGGTGTTTATCTGAGTTGTGTAGTGAGAGAGATAAGTGGGGGGCGGATATATTGATAGATTAGGGTTTGAGTGTGGATTATTAGGGTTAAGTATGTGTGTATGAGCTGATTTATACCCTAAATATTAGGGCAATGAGTATTTGGATCTGTTGTTTGCTTATGGGCCGAATAATGTTTACCCAGTTACGGGCTTGACTAAATCGTGCCTATTCTTTCTTTGGGAATTCATTTATTAACGATGGACTCAAATTTGATCAAATGAAATGGGTTTTACGCGAGATTTAGGATTTAAGCTTGTTGAAAACAGTTAGCACATTTATGAATATTTGAGTCATTTGTGATTTGGAAATGCGAATTATGTATTCGAGATTTCCGGCTAATCACATTTTATTTTTGATCATATATGAGTTATTTGAGTGATTGGACTGGGTTTAATAGATTTCAGATCAAGTCTCATGGGTTCAAACGATTGGAATGGGCTCCAAAAATGTGGTAGTTGAGCTTAATTTTATTGACCTGGTCGTTTCGTGTTAAATTGAACATGGTAGCTCTTATGTGGCTATATGTGATATTGGATTTATTTTTGGTCCGGACCCTCGTTGGATATTGTGATTTTGGATATTGTTCCATTCTTGAGAACTTGAAATTATGATTCATGATCATTTATGGGCTGAGAATTATATTTTGACGATGAGATTTAACGATGATCTTTGATGAGAGTTGATGAAATGATGAGACTTGTTGATATATGGCTTGATACTTTGGGTTATACATTTCCACAGAAATTATTATGTTAAGGCTTGAAGTATTTATTGGAAAATTTATTGGAAAATGTTGACTACGGGGTGTTTGGACGGTATCTCTTATTTGGATGTGAAGTGAGGTTTTTCGGGCGCGTTTACTTATTTCGTCTTCTTTCTGTCTACCCTTCCGCGAAGATGACTTGTTTGGGCATTTATTGAGTGTGATAAAGACTTGGCTATTTAGTTACGTTTGTGATTCTTTCTCACTTAACCCACAACGTAGCTATCACTTCGGTGTCTCACGCAGTTGAGGATACGTCAAGAGGTTTTATACATTGGGTACACTGTTTCTTCTTCACAAGGATTAGTACAATTTTAAGTAACAAATCTAGGGAATTTCACTTCATGATCAAGTTTGGCATATCGGGTTCACTTCACCATGTTTGTCACTGCAATAGTCAACAGAATATGTGGAAGATGTGTTTTCCAAAGTGTTTTCTGGATGGTTGATGGTATTGTTGATGTTGGATAATGAACGCGTGATGAACCGTGCATGTTCCCTAAAGCAGATATTCACTGAAACCAAAGTCGTCATAACACATTCAAGCTGACATTGTTTACGGTTTTGTCTTGATTTTGTAAAATCCTGTAAAAGAACCTATTTCTCGGTTTAAATCATAAACTGTAAAATCCGTGACAATGGAAACATCCCGGTATTAGTAAAGTGCATTTCCGGATCTATCTTACGGTTTATTCTTGGTTTAGTAAAATCCCGCGAAAGAAACTATTTCTCCGTTTAAACCTTAGAATTATAAAATCCTGTAATGATGGAACCATCTTGGAGAAGAGAAAGTGTAATTCGGATCTTACATGATCTTTGGTGCTACGGTTTACGCCTTGAAGAAGGATAAAGGGTGTACTTCATGAATTAGACGTGTGTTTGGATATTCGTCATGGTAGTTTGGTTATTTCATGGTTTACGGGGTTATGTGCATTTAACCATGGTCGGGATGAAACCATTATCATAGTTCACTTAAAACGTCAAACGAGGCTTGATTTGAACGTTTAACCAGAAGATGTGACAACGGGGTTAATTCAGTATTATTTATTTGAGGTTGAAGTGAAATATCACGGGCGAGTGTACTTAGTATCTGAAGATATCGGGGATGGTTGGATGAAGATTCTTTATGATCCTTGTTCGAGCTTATTATCAAAAACGAAGACTTGGAAATCTAGTTATTGTTGGGTGTCTTTCACCTTTTCTTTTACCACTTAGGGGAATTGGGCTCTTACCACTACAAAATAACTATCACTTTAAGGAGTTACGTTGTAGTGCTCAGTGTCACATTCAATTGTGGATTTTCAAGAGGTGATGTACGTCTATTACTTGATGGTTGGTTGGTTGAAGAGTATAGAGTACTTAGAGATTCAAATGGGCATGAATTCTCGGCACCGCTCTTTGTTACATATGTGCAAGTTTAAGTCACGAGTTCGGGTTAGTTTACTTCATGGTCAAATTCATCATATTGGGTTTTCTCATTCAGCTGTCACTACAAAGAGCCTACTGAATGATAATGGGGTTGATTACAAGTTTTGCCAAAAGAGATGATGAAAAGAGAGAGATTATGACGTCTGTTCACATCAGTTCAGGCCTCGTACTTCATCATTATGACGTATGAACACTACAGTTCATGCCTCGTTCTCCAAAGAAAAGAAAAGTTTACGCTTCAGTGCGCTTTATCTTCTGAAGAAGAGAAATCTTCTTATTATGACCATTCTCATCCACATGCTTCATGCTTTTTCCATGCGCCTGATCATAAAGTGAACCGGGCTACCATTGATTGTTTTCATATTCCACTTGCTCAATATAATGAAGATGGCGACATCACGTGCTAATTTTGCGGGGGAGAAGTGTGAATAGAATACTTTTGGATGATTTCACTTATTTAGTCAAGAATGGCATCTTCGTATGCAATTCTTGAGGGGGAGAAGAAGTGTGATAATTCTGCATGGTTGATTGACTTATGAGAATATATGGTCATACGGCTCTAACTCATGTAAGAACCGAGCTTCTTCTTATCGGATCATCTTTACATGGAGTTTCTTCTAAGATCCGTTGGTTGACATCTTCACTCGGATTGATGAGTTTTTCGACAAAGTGCTTCCGGTTAATGCTTCACGTTCACATCAACATGATGATTCCGAACAATCTATCTGTTCTTGTTTGATGTGATTGGTAGTTTGGTGTTACCATTTAGTGTGTTCGATGCGGCCTGATTGTTGATTTCCTTGATGAAAATCTTTCTGTTCATGTTTGATTGGGAGGGATTTTAGTTAAGAGGATTTGCAAGATGTAAGTTAATTGGGATGCTTTTTGGTGGGATGTTTTTTGGTGTGAGTTGAAGATGTTAACTATCTATTCCCCAAGCGAACAATCTTGAATAAGGTCGAGTCTGATGCGTTCTACATTTTATTTGCATGTTAGAAGACTAAAGACAAGTTGCATTTGATTATCCAAAGACTTCTTCTTATTCTGGGCATTTATTAAAATATTGTCGGTTTAGGGGAGAGCACTAATTGGGGGAGGGTGAAATGTCTGATTTAATCCCCAATTAGACTTGCTCACATTATTCAGCATGTTGGTTCTCACAAAGACTCCAAGCGTTCTTCTCAACAGATTTCTAGTATTTGGGCTTTCAAGGAGTTGCTGATTCTAAAGTATTAAAACCAGCAAGGGGGAAGGAGACACGCATCTAAACGCGAGTAAACTTGATGAACTTAATACTTCTAAGTAATTGAAGATATCCCGGGAAGACAAATGTTATTACCGTAGAGAAACTCAAGGTTTGACTCATGGCGAGTAAACTTGATGAACTTAATTCTTCTAAGTGATTGAAGACATCCCGGGAAGACAAATGTCATGACCCATGAGAGAGAAACTCAAGGTTTTACTCATCAAGGCGTTTAGTGTTCTTATTCCAACTATGTGGGAGAAGTGATGGAAGAGTTAGTTTCGAAGATAAAGAGGTACACGGTGTGTGATGATCTCGATGTTATCGCAATCATCGGGGGAGAATTGTGTACATTGAGGGCTCTTGTCCACTTGAGGGCTTAATCAGTGATTCAGAGATATAATCACTTATTCCAGAGTTGACATCCGCAGAGATCGTCATCCGCGAGAGATAATCATGATTCGGCACTGCTTCTTCAATGTTATCGGTTGTTCTCTCTTTGGGGAATGTTGTGCGTTGGGTCCTTGAGCTTCATACATGATCATCGGGGAAAGCCATTGTTTACCACAAACATTGGGGAGGTGTTTTCTCTCGGGCATGATGTGTACGGGAGAGTTCTTGGATATTGGTGTACCGGTTTCTTGAGCTTCATACACGTTCATTCGGGAAGAAAAATGTGAACATGGGAAGGTGTTCTTCATTCCCCTCATGAAGTGTATTTGGGAGAGTTCTTGAGCATTATACTAAGAGACGAACTGCATCATTTCAACTACACAGGGGAAGTGTTCTCTTGACACCTTTTGGAATGGATCGTTTAGACTTGATGGAAAGGAAATTTGAGAAGATCATTTAAATGTGGGATGATACATTGTTGTTGTTCTATTGAATGATATTGCCTCGAACGAAGAATCACGGTGATTATTCTTAAAAGGAGCAGCTGGATTTATGATAATGGTGTGCTTCTCTGTGCACCTGACTAAGCAAGCTTGAAATAGAGCTTGAATGCTCCAACATAAGGATTTTCGGTTTGGGGAAGGCTGCCAAAGTCTCACTTTCAGATGGTTCAATTTCTTTCTTCGATTCAAGAGCACTGGAAGCTTTGGTGGTGAATGTTTAAGAGTTGATGACTTCTATCTTCTACGACGTGCTGCTCGATATCCTTATCTCGGTACTCGTATCATCATCTTATTTAACTATATCATCTATTCTATCTTTGTATATATTTATCAAAACCAAAATACAAAAATATAAAACCAACAAAAAGAAAATAGAAAAATAGAAAACCAACAAAAACCCATAAAAATCGGAAAATTTGAAAAAGAACAAAAATATGTTTTCACAAGACATGTCTTCTGGTATCGATAACATCTACGGTCTTAGAAATGTCATTCAATAATGGTACGGGACCATAGATGAAGTTCGAGCAGGAGGTGTAAATATTTCTTGTTAAACATGTCTCAAAAAAATGGCTTACAGTTATCTCAGACTGTAACCCGCGCTTAAAAAATGGCTTGCTATTATTTCCGATAGCAACCCGCTCTTCAAGGAAGGAAAGTGCTGCGCTAAACAAATTTTCAAAATATTTCGTGCACTTATCCTAAAACAAAATGAGGAAGTATGTCGAAGGACTGCTGTTCCTACACAAATGTTTTTCCGTCTAAAATTCTTCAGAAAAATATTTGTTGTTTTAACAAAAAGGTGTTAAATGAGTTGTTTTAAAAACAATCAGCGTCAGAGTTCTATTAAATTTGAAAACTCAATCAATGACTTCAGCGCTTTTAATCCTTTCAGAAAATGAGTCATTGATTGAGGGGGAGAATGTTTTCAAATTCATATCATCTAACGGACTTTCTTAATTATCCTCGTGCTTAATTGAAAATGATGTTAACCTATGTTGAAGGACTAGGTGCCTAGGATATGATTGCTAGGATTAGATGATTAGAGTTTGATGAACACATTATTCCTATACATTTATATGATCTGATTGATATGTTGCATTGACTTTTATTAGTCGATTGTTGTTTGGGTGATGTCGACCACCATATATATTTGTATGTTTGTTCACTAACGCATATGCGGTATATTGGTATAAAGAATGTTCGATCCGGATCCCACAATTGAAGATGATTGGATGTCGAAAGGAAAGGGTAACTATATCTTGGGTTGACAAATGAAGAAACAGAGCTTAATTGGACTTCTATGGATAGTTGGCATAAATGCAGCGTAAGAGGTCTTCTTGCATCGGAGATGGTTTTCTTCTAAGTGATTGAAGAAGCGGCTTAATTTGACCTCGGTTGGCATTCAAAATGCAACGTAAGAAGAAGTCTCACTGCATCAGCAGATGGTTTTCTTCCAAACCCTACAGCAACAACAACGGAAGCTTCTCAACCACTATTGTATCTTTGTGCAGGATACCATTTTTTAAACATTTTCTAAAACTTTGAATAAAATTGTTTTTGAAAATGGAAAAATATTGTTTTGAAAATAAATTGGACTAAATTTTGAAAATCACCGGACTTCTTTTTATCAAAACTTAAGTCACTCAATTATTGACTTCGGTCATCGATTGAGGGGGAGAGTGATTTAAAATAAAATATTTTCAAATGATATTTCTTCACAAAAGTTTCGCTTTGTACGTTAATAAGTGGTGATCTAAAGATTTACTGTTATGTCATGGTATGATTTTTCTTTTGAATCAAGGTCTTTCAAAATGAAATTTTTTCTATTCTTGTTTGATTGTGAAATTGTTTTATTTTACTTAAAGATCTCATAAAACAATCATACCTGATACTAACAATCTTTAATGTCTTAAAATGGTTCTTATCTATCATTTTTTCAAAGTTAAATCAAGCCACGTCTTTCCCCAAAATCTTTTAAATGATTTAAATCAATTGGGATCACAAATCTCAAAAGGTTTGAAATTTTGATCGGGGTAGAGATCGTGAGTTAAATCTCTTATTTGTTTAAATGGAATTGGTTTTAGTCCTTTAAAGGCACTCCTGCCTCCATGTGCCAAACGATTTCATACACAATGCACATGTTGAGGAGGAGGATTTATCCAAAAACATGATGAGTATTTAAACCAGGCCACATATTCTCCCATGTTTTCTAAACCGTATTAAATCACTTGGGATCCAAAATCTCAAAGGGTTTGATATTTTTGATCGGGGAGAATTTGTGATTTAATAATGAAATTTGATAAAAGGTGATCGATTTGATTTAATTGTGCAGTGCTTTGCTCTCATATGTGCTAGCGCTTTCAATCTCGAAGCACATAATGAGGGGGAGCAAACAAACTATCGAGGTACGAAAGCTTTTTAAAGTAATTTATAAAGTACCTTGATTGTGTTTTAAAATGGTTTCTTAATGGCACTTGTGATTGTGGATGTGCTTCAAATTAACTCTTGCCTCTATGTGATAAAAATGATTTCAAATATCCTATGCACATATTGAGGGGGAGAATTTACCAAAGAAAATCAAATGGCTTTTTCTACAGAAATTGTGATCAAGAAAGTATTTCAAAGAACTCTTGCCTCCATGTGCTAAACAATTTGAAGATCATATGCACATGTTGAGGGGGAGCATTTCTAAATGATCAAAACTATTAAGGTACAAAATGCTTTGATCTCGTATCACAAGTACCTTGATTGATTTTCCAAATGATTTTTCAATTGGTTTCATGGAAGAATGGATAATACTAAAAGACCGACCAATTTACTTTATGCATGGTGTTATAAGGATGGTTAGGTTAGGTATTCGTTCCCACGATCCGCCAGAACCAGAGGGATCTACCCAGGGACAATCCACTAGATAGTGTAGAGTCTTTAGGTATGATGAAAAAAGGAGAAAAGTGAGATATGGGAAGAGTGCGGACTGAGATAGAGCTAGAACTGGAATAAACCCAACAAGGTTCTAGTAATGAAGTCTCGGTAAGCACTGAAGGGGTTGAAGAATGAAAAAGAAATGAATGATAAAAGGGTGAAAAGAAATAGCCCTCCAATAATTCAACCTTAGGGCAGAAACCGGGTTCAATACATATGCTCCTGGTGGTTACTAAGGTAACACCGGTATTGAAGACAAGGCGCCATGGACCCAGATGGCGCACTACAACTTCCCAAGCTACTCAAGTTCCTCTTAAAAGGGCTTGTTTCATTCTCACTGGGAACCTACATAATCTATCGACTTTCTTTTAGAGATAGTTGATATTGAAGAAGGAGACCCTCTCCCTAGTCTCCGGCATAGGAACCAAATGTGCACTATTGAGTCTAGAGCCAAGAGATCATCCACAATGTGTCATTAGGACACTATTCTTGAAGTCTTGCTGTTTCACACAATGTGGAAAGTGAGAATATATTAAGAGTCCTGTAGGACCTTACTTTTATCAACCTTATCACAAACCCACTTAACTAACACAAGTATACCCACGTAAAACACAAACAGTATGCGTAGAAATAGAAGAAGAATAGATAGAACGTGGTGACTTGAATGATAGATCGTGTATGTATTTAGAGAGATAAAGGAAAGAAATGAAAACAATATTTCATAAGCAAAACACACACAAAACACACTCAAGCACACCCCTCAAATGTCCATTTGAGGGGTATTTATAGGTGGAATACATGAAAACCTAAAAGGCTTTCCTATGGGCTTCGTTGGACTTGGATTGGGCTTGGGATATATGAGTATACAAACGGCTAACATACCCTAACGTTTAACCAATTAGCTTAGCCCAATCCACGAGCCCGTTGACTATTCTATCACGATATCTAACACACGTTACAAAGTTCCTAAACGTGAATGACCATCACTTCTAATATAAACTATTAAGGCTAACAATCTCCCCCTAAGGGGTGGTCATTCAAATGATGCTCCACTTGATTAGGTCTTTACTTTTCTTGAGCTCGAACTTTGTGTGTAGATATAGAATAGTCTTGATTCTTTGTTCCTTCATGCTTTGTGATCAGATAAGGTGGTTGTCTGCGTTGTCAACTTCGTTGGTTAGGTGTCTCCACGTCTTTCTCCACCATGCTCATACTTTTATTTGACTTTTGGTTACCAATGATGTAGTTCTCGAGTCTTTAGATTCATTGATGAAGAATCATCTTTAACTTTGTGTAGCCTTTGATTATGCTGAGAACTTTCATGTGTTGTTGGAATGAGCATGTAGAGAATCTGCACGATCCATCCGCTCCAGAGCTTCCATAAGAAGAAAACATAAAACAGGTTAGTAATAAGCGGATTCTGGCACTTACAAGTTTGAATTTAGAGGGTGTTAACAACATAGTGTGAAAACACGTCTCTTATTCTCACGAAGGCGTTCTGGACTGGAGTCCCACAAGTGAGATAACGCGATATACCGAAGTACATCTACAATTCAGATGAGTCGTGAGGTACACGAGTATCACCTCACACTGTAGACCGTTTGAGACACACTAAGCGTAATCTACGGGGAGTTACAGTGACCTTTGTCAGGGCGCTTAATGTTGACCCTGGCGGGGAGTTTCCATTCAATCACTGAAGATCACAATTGTGAAACTTCTCATAAATGTTCTGGCAGATTGCTAAGATCTGCGTAGGACTCTAGAATATATCACTTGTGTCCTTATTGATGAACAACAAGCGATGTCATGTCATGTGTTCCTATGAGATCTTTTTATGAATCTCGTGGTTCTAGACTCGATTAGTGCATTTTGGTTTTCCTAAGCGGAGACTAGGGAGAGGGTCTCCTTCTTCAATATCAGCAATCACTAAGAGAAAGCCGATAGATTATGCAGGGTTCCGGTGAGAATGAAACAAATCCTTTTGAGAGGAATTGAGTGGCTAGAAGGTTTTAGTGCAGTGCGTCCTTTGGGTCCATGACGTCTTTGTCTTCAATACCAGCGTCATCTAAGTGACAACCAGTAGCATATGAATTGAACCCGGTTTTTGCCCTAAGGTTGATTATGGAGGGCTATTTCTTTTCACCCTTTCATTATATTTCTTTTTAATTCTTCAACCCCTTCTTTCTCCTTTCTCACATTACTCCTTTTTTCAATCATACCTAAGGAATTCTAATACTAACTATGGGTATTGTCCTTGGGTAGATCCCTCTGGCTCTGGCAGATCATAGGATGGATTTCCTATCCTTAGACACCTTATAACTCCATGACTGTCCTATTGTTGCCATAAAACCATTTTTCTTGAAAATCTCACAGAGTGTTTATGATAGAAAACATGTTTGAAACACTCCGAGAGTTTTATATTTTCAAAAACACTCCCCCTTCATATGTGCTTATAAGTTTTGGACCAATAAATGCACATATAGGGTAGGAGTTCGCACTTTTTGAATTGATCAGCTCATGATAGACAATTCCCCATGAGACACGGTTACGTTGCCTAGTTAAAGAGTTCCATTGTCAGTTTTTAGGTGAAAACTAGCTCTAATAACTACCTTGAAGTTGTAAACACTCCTTGAAAAGGAGGTTAGACCCATGTAAGTTCATGTATATCACGAGTTTCTCGAAATGGTACTTTGATTACTCGTCAATTCATTGGTTCGGACTGAGTCGAGCTCTTTTGAGATTCAAATACCGATCATTAAACATTTTTGATCACATTTTAATCACGTTTCTCCCCCTCAAAATAGCATATCTATGATGTTTTTGAAACAAAATGATTAAAAGATATGTTTTTTGAAAAGCATTTGGAGAGAAACTGATTTAGCATGAATTTTGGAACAATTTTGGTTTAATACTCCCCTTAACGAAAGCATATTTTCATACAGAAAATTTAGAATCAATTAAGGGTTTAGAGGGAGTTATCTTGGTACCAAATGTGAGAGATTTTGAAAAATCTTTTTGAAAAATTTCGAATCAATGGTATGCAAGATGAAGATTTTAAAAAATCTTTTGAAGATATTGAAGAAGAATTATCTTCATTTGATTTAGGATAAGTGCTCGATATTTATGAAAATCGATTTTTCGTAGCACTTTCCTTTCTTTAAAGATCGGGTTGCAAGCTGAAATACTTACAAGCCATTATGTTTTAGGAATAGTGCTTTAAAAATATTTAAAACCTTTGATTTTGATAAGCACTTTCCTTTCTTTGAAGCGGGTCTGAACTGATGTGTTGAAGCCATTATTTTGAAGTCCGGGTTTTAAATCTGAAGTATACGAAAGCCATTAATTGAAGAAATTTTGAGAAATGACATGTTTTAGAAAACATATAAATAACTCTCGCTCAAGCATCTGTACATACCCGTATCTTTGTTGAATGACATTTCTAGAAGCGTCTGAATATCGATTATACGAGAGCATCATGAGAAGAATATTTTGGATTTTTGATTTTAAATTGTTTTTGTATTTTTGAAAGATTTTCTATTTTTGTATTTTGCTTTTGTTGGTTTTTCAAATTTTGTATTTTGATTTTCAAAAATATTTACGAAGAAGATTTGAAGAAAGAGAAATTAAGTTGGGACAAGTAAAAGTGGAGTTAAGAGTGGAACTAGAAAAGGATTTCCATATGCAAAATTGGCATAAAGTTCTTCTTTACCACATGGGGTATATGAACCTTCAACACTTTTACAAGTACCTGCATCCACAGAGGAAGAATTTTCACAAATACAGATGTTAGAAGTATATGTTTCCTCACGGCGAGGGTGATCACTATCAAAGGTTGTAGTGGTTGTTACTTCCTTAACTTGATGAGTTTCACTATTATTTGTCTTGGAGCAAGTATCAAAAATCTTTCCTGTGGGAATCCATCTAAGACCAACTTGGTTGAAAACTTTTCCTGTGGGTTTCCACCTAAGGCAAGATCTAGGAGTTGTTTCTTTTCAGATCAGTGGAAGACTCATTTTTGAAAAACTACGTCCTGAAGAGATCGTCCTATTAGGTGTCTTTTTGTTTGTCTTTTTATCAACGGGCTTGTTTCTATTTGGTGTCTTAGTGGATTGTGCCTTGGCACGAGAATTATCTTTCTTGAGATATAGTGAGACGCATGCATCATGATTAGTCGAAAAGACACATTTTTTACATGTAGTACTGACAAATTCAATGTTCTTGTTTAAAACAGCAGCTTTAACTTTGTCACTACAGTCTTTTGGAAATTGATTCTTGTTCGAAAAGACTTAGAATTCCTAGTGTTGTTTTCTAAGGGCATAGCATTTTCTTTTGCTTAACTACTCTTAGATGCAAGCCAATCCCTAGTCTTGTGTTGAGAATTCCTAGGTAAAGGTTTACTACTACTAGCATTGCCTTGAAATCTTGTAGAATTCATCACACTATATGTTGCACCTAAAATTACGTCAGTCTTGCCTTTTGCCTAGCTTCTTCTAGATAGTGATTGTTGACCATGTCGTTAGAACCGGCAGATTCTTTAACTGGATTTTTGGTCACATTCATTGTACTAGTCTTAGAGATGCGGTGTAATCACTTTTGGTGTTTCAGCAAGTTGCTTTTCCTTTTCAAAACTTTTGACAATTCTCTCTTTTTAATAGGCGGGGAGCGTGGAGTAGCTGTTTTAGGCAAATCATTTTTCTCATTGACTTTTGGAGGTGAGAAATTGACATTTTGGTTTGAAAACGGTTTGGGAACATTTGTTTTCTCCTCAGTCAATGGTTTTGCAAACTTAGTATCCACAACCTTTCCTTTTAGACTTTCGGTTGGCTCAAAAGATCATTTTGCTCTTTCATGTCCTTGTAGGCACGCTCATACGACAGTTTGTGATACTTGCATTCCTCAGATTTTCGATCAAGTTGGTTAAAATAGGAAGCGTTTTCTTTTTCAAGTTTTTCAAGAGCTTTTTCATATTTTGAAACAATTGCGGAGGTCTCAGACAGGAGTCTTTCATGATCTTCAACAGAATATGTTTGCAAAATAATGGACATGATATCATGGTAGTCGAGAACATCTTGAAGAGAGAATCATTCAAATTTTCCAAAACTTTGATGTGTTCAACACTTTCATTAGCTTGCTTTACCGGGGATTTATGGTCCTTGACAAAGTCAATACATTTCTTTCAAAAATGCTTGTTCAAAATGAATTACCCTTGCCCTAATGGCATTCAGCTGAGGGCAATTTGAGTTTCAAAAACTTTCTCGTTGATGTCAAAACTAGAGAACCGGTTGTTAGGTGTAATAGTGGTTTTAGTTTTATGACGGTCTCTTGAAGTCCATAATTCTAGTTTTCACATTGTCTAAAATACTTCTCGCATCACTTGAGTTAAAAGGATTGTTTGAAGACATTTGTTCAATGTTCAAAATAGATTTTGAGACAACGGTTTTGAAACGATTTTGAAACAGTGTTGACACTTTGTTTGAAACACTTGGTTTGGTGGAAAACGTTGATTGAGAAACAAACGAAATGCCATTAATTTTGTTCCATTTGTTATAATCAATTGGTTTGATTTTCGGATGTTTTTATTTCATTTTGATCTACTCTCCTCAGATAGTTCCAACGTTTCAAGAGAATCATGCACAATTATGGGTTCATGCAAAGGTTTTCCATTGTTCAACACATTCTGAGATTTCTGAGCTTTCTTGAGGAAACCAGGAGGTGAGTTACCAAGAGCCATTTTATGAGAAGTATGAAAAATCGGATTTACTTGATTAGAAAGCATCTTGTTTGTCTTAGCGGAATGACCCGTTGTAAGAAGCAAATTATCCAATTTTTTTATTGTTTCATTTTTGTCTAGAATTTCATCTAGAAGAGAATCTCCTCGTTTTGAAAAATCGAGAATCAACTGTTTCTTCTCTTTTTCAAGATCGAGAAACATGCTTTTGTTTAGAAAGTTGGTTATTTAGTTGAAATTTCCTTGTTTAAAGATTTAATTTTCAAGTTCGGATTCACATCAAGTGTATCATACTTGATTTGCAATTGTTTTTCTCTTAAAACTGAATCTCGATAACCAATTTCTAATTCTGATATTTTGTTTGTATGAAATTCATAGGCTCTTGCATGCTCTTTGTAACTCTCTCAGCTCGGTCAATTTACGATTCGCGGACCTTAACCTCGCGATTGACCTTACTCACTTTCTCAATCTCAATACCACAGTTATTGATTAATGATTCAAAGTAAGCACGTGTTTCCTCATCATTAGCACCATTTTGTGTAACTTGACCTCCATTAGGATCCATATATGGAGTTTCAGAGTTAACATTACTATTAACTTGCTCTCCCACATATGTGTCATAATAAGGTTAGGAACCGAGAATGTATTTCTCATGAGTTAAGCAATTAGCAACATTACTATAATTTGGTACCTCATTGAGTGGATCAGTGTCGTAGACAGGAGGTGAGTCAAAAGTAGCACTTGATGTTGTGTCTGGCGGTTGGTGTAAAGACGATGCATTATCATTTGCTTTCTCTGCCGCGTCACGGATACGAGATATTAGAGTATTCTCGGCATCAACTCTATTCCCAATTTTCTTTCTTTGCTAACGAGCACCACGTACTTGAGGTTCGAGGGTAGCATCTTTGAACGACGATGCCTTGAGTCTTGGCTTTGAGGTTGGTGGTAGCATTACGAACGAAGTCATAATGATTATTCCCATTTTGATATCTCATATTCGATTCACAATCTGACCCTTGATGTCCATCAAACTGCATATTGCATCGATTCCCCATTTTATACGTAGCAAATCCATTCTGATTCCCAATAACATCAACCATTTGTCCTTCTTGACCCATATACATACTCGGTTGAGCGGTACTATGGATTATCGATGAAATCCATTGGTTGTTATTTGGTGTAGTGGGACTAATGTTTACTTCATTGAAGAATCCTTTTAAGCGATTATGAGTCGATCTTCACAGGTTGCCATTGATGAAGGTATGTATGATAAAGTTGATGTAGGATCGATTCAACGATAAAGGAGTTGTGTTTGAAGAAGATTAAGCTCGGTTGAGGTTTTTCTGAAAGTCGTACTCGTAACCTTGGTTCTTAGGTGAAAAAAAATTTTCTCCCAAAATTTGAAATTCTAAGGTCGTAAGAAAATTTTGAGTTATGACAATTTTGGCTCAAATAGGACGAAAAATTTGAATTTAGACCCAAAAATTTGAATTTTTGAGCAAAATTTTCACAGTTAAACCAAAATTTGAATCTCGTAAAATTGACGTTTAGTCACCTCAAAATTTAAATTTTTTTTTTTTTTAAACCTTTATGCGTAGAAAGAGCTTAGCGTAGAAACGAGAGATTCTGGTAGGCGAGGCTTAGGCGTAGAGATTGTGCTTATGCGTAGGATCTTATGCGTAGGATCTTAGGCATAGGATCTTATGCGTAATCGGCTTAAGGCGTAGGAAATGCTTATGCGTTAAGTAACATTATCTAAGCGTAACCTTAAGTTTATCGTAAACAAAAAGTTACTCGTGAAACCTTACGGCGTATTTTGAAGTTATGCGTAGAGTTACTTTCGTAAGCTTTTAGCCTATCGTAAACTATGGTTAAGAACCAAAATCCTTTACAACATCCAGGTAAGGGATATCCACAAGTCGAAGTGTTCCACACACTTATCAAGTGAGGAAGCAACGGAAGTAACCGTTATCTCGAAGATTCTTCACCAAAATGTTATGCGTAGAAAACTAGGGTTTTGACTTTTTGACTTCTACGCGTAAGAAATTTCCAACGATTCAAATGATTTCTTTTGCACAGATAGCCTTAAAAACACTCGAATAACCCAAAAATGTTGACCTTTTTCACCCAAAGTGCTTAGAAAAGTTACGAGTAGAAATGACTAACGAACCAAATACGAGTTCAAAAATGAAGAAAAACACGTAAAGCTTCAAACTTTTTGCAAAAAACTGAAACTTTAGCACCAAATAAACCTTAAACCACAAGAATCTTGAATTTTTAAGTGCAAAAATTAAAGCTTTAAGCGTTTCAAATATGTAAAACTAGAGCTTTTACGCGTAACCCTTCAAAACAAACACAAACACTCCTAAACCATTGTTAGGCGATTGATACCAATTGTAGGACCTTACTTTTATCAACCTTGTCACAAACCCACTTAACTAACACAAGTATAACCACGTAAAACACAAACAGTATGCGTAGAAATAGAAGAAGAATAGATAGAACGTGGTGACTTGAATGATAGATCGTGTATGTATTTAGAGAGATAAAGGAAAGAAATAAAAACAATATTTCATAAGCAAAACACACACAAAACACACTCAAGCACACCCCTCAAATGACCATTTGAGGGGTATTTATAGGTGGAATACATGAAAACCTAAAAGGCTTTCCTATGGGCTTCGTTGGACTTGGATTGGGCTTGGGATATATGAGCATACAAACGGCTAACATACCCTAACATTTAACCAATTAGCTTAGCCTAATCCACGAGCCCGTTGACTATTCTATCACGATATCTAACACACGTTACAAAGTTCCTAAACGTGAATGACCATCACTTCTAATATAAACTATTAAGGCTAACAAGTCCTACGCATTATCCTTGTGGTATTGCCAGAACATCTGAGTGATATGCAAACATATTCACAATGAAGATGGAAAGCCTTCTGGAGCCAACATCAAACAAGCTCCTGGTAGGTGGCATGTGAGATCTATTCTATAGATCAACCATGTGACAACTGGATAGAAACGATGGGGCGATTCAATCGTGAATCAACCTTGGTTCGGAAATGAATTGCGAATGCTTTTGGAAAAACGTTCGATGTGCAAACCTTCTTTTCTCTAGCGCGTCGAATGTGTACTTATGTTTTCAAACACAAAAAGTATCTCTGATTGAAAAAATACTTTTGGAAAAACTGTTCGATGTGCAAATCTTCATTTCTCTAGCCGCGTCGAATGTGTACTCTTTTAAATACAAAAGTATTTTGATTGAAAATTGATCTTTCTCATAAAACCTTCGTCGTATTGCAAAACTCTTTCTTCTAAGCAATACGCGATTGTTTGTAAATCATTTTTCATCGATCGGATGAATCTCAATTATTTGATTTCATTTCCTCCGTGTTGTCTTCTTTGAGGCGTTCGGTTTGAGAACGGCTAGAAGCATTTATGAAACCCTGTCAAGGAGATTCTTAGGAATCCTACGATCACGAGCGTTTTATCTTGATCACGGGACCGACCCGTGGGTCGTGTACCTCAATTCGATGAAAGTGATCAAAGACACTTTTAGGTGTGTTTTATTGCTAAGCTGTTGTTTGCTTGAGAGTACATTTGGACGCTGTTCCGGTGATCGAGTGAGGAGTCAATCAAAGCGCATGCTCAGCATCCACACTTAATTGAAGAAATCATGGCGGTGCATATCTACGAACTGGCTCGGATATTTCTACACTATGTTTCACGATCTTGTCTTTGCAAATATCTTGAACCATAAGGCTTCGTACTCGATGGAAAGATGTCATGATCCGGAAAGTGTGAGCATGTCGGTCCGAAAGTCACAACTTCACATGAAGGAAACACAATAAAGGGTGATCTAGAGATTTGTTGGCCGAGGTGATGATCTCGATGGCTCGAAGATCATCAAAGATGTGGATCGGTTAAAGGCCTCCACTAAAAGTACAAAATATGCGGACTATGAAGAGTCACTGCTTAAGCGCAAAGATTGCGGAATTGAAGAATTGGAAGTATCTGAGCTCAAGAACAAAGTCAATAATAGAATGCTAGGATTCAAAATGTAAAACATGGGGTGACCTCCCGCAGGGGAGACTGTTAGGAATTAGAAAATTCCATAGTGAAGAGTCGGTCACCCCAAATATTATCTAGCATAAGTTAGTTCGTAGATTTGTCATTAGCCATTCACGTTATTTAGCGCTTTATTAGTTATTTAGTAGTAGTATAGTTTAGTGTAACAGGTGGAGGAAGGGCTGGTCTTTACTCCTTTGTATACACGATCCACATGGCCGATAGGAGGTCATGTATTTTGTAAGTATAAATACCCCTTCCATCCATGGAAGGGGTGTGGCTTCTTTGAATAAACCTTTCATTTTCTTAAGCAACTCTCTTCAAGGAACCTCCTCTCAACTCTCTTCATCTCTCTAAAATGGCTTTCTTATTTAATCATTGTCCTAGACCACTCGAATCATCAAACAACATAAATATTGGATCCTAACATTTGAGCATGCATACATGACTTTCTAATGTATCACGATAAAATGAAATAAATCAAAAAGAAATAATAAATAAATTATGATAATAATAACCTAGATAACTAGACTATTAGTAATATTTCATTTCAATGCTAATAATGATACAAAGGATTGGGTATATAACCCCAATGTAGATTAACAACACAAAGTATATGTCTCCGTATGTGAACTTCATCATAGGGAACACTAGAGCGATGAGTGTTAAAATGATAGAAATGAGGCGATGTAAACCATGTTGATGACGCACCTTCTTGGTTTTGGTTTGAGATGATAGGAAGATGAAGTTTTGAATGAGAGGTAATTTTTGAAAATGGAAGATTTGAAAAAGTGGGGATTTGATAAAGTGGGCGACGGATGGTTTATTTATGGGGAAGGAGGGATTTTTGAAATTTGTGTTTTGTTTTATTATTAGAAAGATATGATTTTTGGATTAAATGAAATAGAACACAAGTTTTATATACCACGACTTTAGACGAAAAAATAACACGTATGTGAGAAAAGTTTTCCTAATGAAGCTTCATGTAATACATGTATATGCACAAAAGATAATCATATAAATACCCATGTAGGCATACTTAATTATCAAGCTAATGTCATTTTAGAGATAAGTAGAAAATCATACCTCTAACACACTTAGGAATGTCTTTACAAATGACACAACAAATGTCAGTAGACAATTCCGGATCCTTTGTGTTTAGGATACCTTCTTAGGGAAGGTATTCTTGTTACCAAGCGGTTCCTATGGCTTGTGATGGATCTAAACACACACCTTGTGTTAGTGATATTTTGAGTTATATTACTAAGCACGCGGAATATACTTAGTAATACTTAGAAGACAGATTAAATGTTGTAATGTAAGTAAGAACAATAAACACAAAGCTCCAATATTATTAAGAAATAATACGAGTGATC